>JBBPBX010017012.1:32603-47379 GCA_038048925.1 Garcialebias charrua | reverse complement strand
ATGTTTACCCTTGTGATTGCGTACTCTCCCAGCTCCTCATCCTCCGAATCACGCCACAAGAACCGGTGTAGATGGACCTCTCGCTCCTCAAGCCAGACAGAATTGTACATCTTTTTGATGTCTCCTAGAGCAGCAAAGGAGCCTTGACGGAACTTGAGGAGGACAGCTCGGATTGGATTGAGGACATCAGGACCTTTCAACAGCAGATCATTTAGACTTTGGCCTTTATACTTTTGACTGCTGTTCCAGACGAGTCTCACTGGAGTTGTAACAGAGTGTGGGTTGGGAGCAATGAGATGACTTATGTACCAGACAGGTCCCTTCCAGGTCAATAGATCCTCCTCAGTCAGCTTTTTTGCAGCCCGGCGGTCAACCATCTCATGAACTTGAGCACTATAGGCCTTCTTCCACTGCGGTTCCTTGGCTAATTGTCTCTCTGTTCTGAGAAAGGTTGACTCCACTGTTCTTTTGTTGTTTGCCAATGTTGAGGGATCTTTGAACCATGGGTAGCTTGCATGCCAATGAGGACCATCAGTGTGGTCATCAGCACCAGCATATGTCAGTCCGTTCTTCACCACTTCTAACTCTCTTTCTTCGGCCAAGGTCATTTCTTTGCCACCAGGTTGGCAATTGCCACAGCGGCAGCCTCCGCATTGTGGGGTGCAAGCAGCACCTACACTATCCCACTTCCACCACTCAAGAAAATCATGAGTGGTAGCACCAGAGCTAGAATACTTGTTGGTTGGTAAGGAGCAGACATGTTCTTTATAAATCGTTGCAGCAGTCCTCATGGACCTTGCAAAGTGTGTTCTGGATTTGTGTGCTGTAATTGTAGCCTGTTCAAACAGCCCAGGGTGTGTTCCTGCAACTGTCTTTCCCAATGGTCCGTCCCATAATACAAGATCTCCAACAGTGCGTATCTTCTGTGGAACCAGACGCCCTTCTTTATGGCTTATTAACAGCTGTATTTCTTTTGGTCTCACTAGTTCACTGAGAGGGACGTTGGGGAAGAACTCTTGCAGTGCCTTGGCACTCACATGTTGGTGGATATCTGCGATGCTGTCTAAACCATAGCAGAGGAGTTGGTGGGACCTGAAATTTCCCCTTTCTGTTTTGACTCGGATCTTTAGGAGGTAACGTCTTGTAGTAACTTGAACTTTCATTCCTCCCACACCGTGGACAACAAGGGTTATAGCTTCACTTTTCAGGTTTAATCGATCAGCTGCTTTATGTGTTATATAATTTGTGTCTGATGCTAGATCAATTAGGGTCCCAATTTTTTGTCCTGCATTTGCTGTGACCTCTAATAGCATCATAATGACAGGCCACTCCACTAAAGCATTCTTTGCTAGAATGTTGGGCTGATTAGACACAAGAGATGTTTTAGCCACCATGTTACAGAAAACATGGCGGCACTTTTCTGCCTGTTCAGGTGGGAGGCTTTTAATAAAGTCTTGTTGGGCTTGAGTGTAACGGTCTCCTACATCACCTCCCACTGTGCTGTCTTTGTGCTTCTGAACAGAAAGGCCTCTAGACACTTCCGCCCCTGGGCAAAGATAATAATGGTGCTCTGCAGTGTGTTGCTCTTTGCAGTCTGGTCGCCTGCACAGGAAATCAGTTTTACAGTATCCAACTCCACCGTGAACTTCAAGACATTTTTTGCAGGCCCCCAGCTTCTTGACAGCTTCCTTCTTTTCTGACAGCTTAAGCGTACGAAATTTTTGGCAAAAATACAGCCTTTTCTTGTGCTTTGCGTCTCCACAGACCACACAACCTTGAGATATGTTTGTTGGTTGGGCAGCTGTTCTGGTCCGGGCTTGCCGAGGTTCAGACCTTGGTTTTGACTCCTCCTCCTTCAGTTGATCCAGCTTTTCATAGATGGCTTCTTGACCTTTCAGAAATGTCAGGAGGTAGTCAAATCGTTTGTCCTCTTCAGCCTCTCTCCCTTTGCTGGCTACGTGGAGAAGCCATTCCTTTTTCAGACCATCCGGAAGTTTACTCTCTATTGCTTTCGTTATAAGGGGGTTCTTTATAGCACCGGTTGCACCAAGTTCTTTAAGGTCAATCAGAGCCTTTTCTACAGTTTGGATTAACTCGACTATCTTCTTGGGCTGGTTGCCTCTAACTGGTGGAACCGTCTGGAGCTCCTCCACTATCTCAAGGGCAATAGTTGTTTTGTTTCCAAAGCGGTTCTCTAGGACCCGAAATATCTCATCAGCTGTTGTGTAGTTTGTGAGACGATGGTCTCGTACTATTTTTTCGTCCACACTGTCTAGTAGATGAAATTTTTTAATCTCTTCGGATCCGGTAGGTTCTCCTTGCATCTGAAGTGCTTCCCAATCTTTTTTCCACTGATGAAACACTCTGCGAATGCCAGTGAACTTTGGGAGAGCAGCAGGCTTTAGTCTAATGGCTGGTGGGGCCGGGAAGATCGTTGAAGTACTCAATCTGCTGGTTCCTTCTTTGGTTTGTACTTCTGCTCTTCTTAATTCCAGTCTTGGCAATATAGTTTCGAGGCCTCTGATCCGGCTCAGGAACTGTTTTTGCTCTGCACGTGGAGCCCAGCATTTCCAATGTTTATGCACCGCCGTTGCTGTCTTCACCAATTTTTGCAGATGTTCTATTATGAACTCGTACGCAACTGTGTCTTTTCTTGGGTCCACAGAATCCACATGATCAGCATGTGCCTCTGCAGTTGTGACTGCCTGTGTCAGTTCATACTCTCCAAAATTTTCCCACAGTGTGTTTTGTATGAGATCTTTTAGTTCTTCCATCTTTTTCTCACACTCTGTGGTGGTTTTATCCAAGTCAGCTTTTTGCTGTTCACTTAACTCATCTGAGTCTGAATTTTCAGCAATGTACTGTTCTTCAACGTCATTATTGGCCTCAAGGACTTTACTAGCTTCTTCTGTGAGCTTTACAAAGCTGTCCCTGAGCTCCTCCTCAGACATCATGGTGTGCATTCGTAGCACATTATTGGCCACACGAGAAAATTGACGCTTCACTGTTGTTCTCGTGGTCTTCAACCTTGTCAGCATTACTGAATCAGCCATTCTGATTTTAGCAGTATAGGCAATAGAACAACCTTGATTTAGTCCTCCGTGGCCACGTCTGGGCTTGCTGACCAAATTTTAGTATCACTCCAGTCTTTAGACTGCGGTTTTTCAGTGTCAAGTTCTTTGGGTTTTTTATCTTGTGCATTCCCCACTTGAAAAGGATAGCCTCTACATCGAAGTTATAAACAGGATTTCACTCATTGAAGCCTTGATACTTGTTGATCCACATTTTATTGAAGGTCTATGGCAGGCAGTTAGATATCTGCAGTTAGCTTCAGTTAGCTTCAGTTCAGCTGAAAAACCTCAAAAGAAAATACAAAAACTGCTATTACTCGCTTAAAATAACAAATATAAACATATTGTGACATTTTTTCAGCAATTTTCCAACTATATAATTAGCATATTTACCAAAATGTTTGTTCATTTTTTTCCTCATATTTAAAGCACTTTAGCCGTAATTCTACACATGACTAAACAAATATATGACTACATAAATAAATAATCAATCTAAATTAAATACATGTTTGGATAAATATTTTCCCTAAACAAATCCCCTAGTGCTTTTTCACCATATCCCTACCAAATCATACATTGAACTCCAAGTGTATTTTCTTCTTTTACTTTTCCTTCTTTTTTACAAGTATATTTACAAAGTACTTAACCACACAAGTATATTTACAAAGTACTTAACCACATGAAACATAACTCTACTCCACACTACAATCAAGAAGAGAATAAAAAGTCCATGCACTGCTTTGTGCTTACCGGCTGTCCTTCATAGGTTGCAGTAGGCTGTTTGCACAGATTTACCTTCAGGTGAGCTGGTTCTGCAGTCTCAGTCCAAACAAGAGTGACAGATTTGTCACCTCCAGAAATACCTGCTTACTTTGATTGCTAATTGGTCCCACCTGGGCCTCCTCACTGAGCAGCAGACAGGAGTGACAGGGAGGAGCAGCAGCCAGGTAGTTTGCCAGAACATACATTTTACTTGTGACATTTTAAACAAATTTTCTATTAAATGTCTGCTTTCATTCACAGCACAGACTTGAACTCTGACTATATTAATGTCTGGCTGTGATCTAAATATTCTGATATCCAGATAAGTGATGTACCTTCCACAGTGTGTCCAGTCAGCCTGTCCGTGAGCAGTGAGATAAGACGTTAACTGTGCCTCACCTGTCACTGCTCACGGACTGAGCAGTGACAGGTGAGGCACAGTTAACGTCTTCGCAGCTTTTAAAAACATCCTTGGAATGTATCCATCTCTGATGTGCTGCCATTTACGTCAGGTAAAGGAAACGTGTGTGTAAGAAAAATTAAATCGCTAGCAACTGTGTTACACCACAACGGAAAACAACAGCGCGGGACCGCGGGCGGAAGTAAAGATCCGGCTTCCGCAATGAATTATGGGTAGTGGCGCGAAATCAGGAATAAGGTGAATAGCAAAGGTGTGTCTGAGCTGAATTTTTCTTAATAAATGCACTTTGGCGGTTAAAACTTGGCAAAATGAAGCCGGCAAAATGAAGCAGACGAAATAAAGCGGCTTTAAAATTACTACACGCTCACCCGCCCATAATGATGACAGAAACACCTATTTATTTATTTTTATTCAAACCCGTTGAATTCTTCAGCCTCTGTGTCGCTGGTGAAGAGTTCTGCCAACTCCGGAGGTAACTGTAGTTGATGCAGCTCAGAGCACTGCCTCCTCTTCCTCCTCCACGTCCAGCAAACANGTACTTCAGGAGCTTCTTCTTTAATCAGCACCATCTGCTGAACATCTGCAGGGACCACTGAAAACATGAACATCAGGCACAATTATAACTTTATATTCACACATATAGTGGTGCTTGAACGTTTGTGAATCCTTTAAAACTTTCTAAATTTCTGCATAAAATGACCTAAAACATCATGAGATTTTCACACAAGTCCTAAAAGTAGATAAAGAGAACCAAGTTAAACAAATGAGAAACATTTTTTATACGTGGTCACTTATTTATAGAGGAAAATAATCTAATATTACATGTTTTTTCCTGAGATTTGGCAAGCTGTTCGATCAATAATGCAATACCGTATTTTCCTCCCTATATGTCAGAGGTTTTTTTTTGCATAATTTAAATGTCCTGCGGCTTAGAGGCCGAAGCAACATATTTATGGAATTTTTTCCCATATTTATAAACCAGCAGCACGGTGGCACAACTGGTAAAGCTGCTGCCTCTCAGCGAGCAGGTTCCCGGTTCAAATCCTGGTCTGGGGGCCTTTCTGGGTGGAGTTTACATGTTCTCTCCGTACACGAGTGGTTTGCTCCAGGTACTCTGGTTTCCTCCCACAGACCAAAAACATGCAGGCTGATTGGTAACTCTAAATTATCCCTAGGTGGGAGTGCGAGAGTGAATGGTTGTTTGTCTCATTTGTCTCCATGTGGCCCTGTGATGGACTTGCGACTTGTCCAGGGTGTACCCGGCCAATCGCATAGTGATTGCCGGACATGGGCACAGGCGATCCCCTGTGACCCAAAATGGAAGAAGCGGGTAAAAGATAATGGATGGATGGATTTATAAACCAATTATTTGCTGAGATATGACCGTTTTCATTCATTCTGACTGAAAGAAAGAGCAGTACTAGTATAAGCCAATTGATGGTAGCAGAGTAGTAGTAGCAGTAAGGCATGCTTTGTATCATGTAATAGGTAAACGTGGCTATAATGACAAATTCAAAAATGTTAAGACAGATACAACTGGACTTTATTTATTACACTTTATTGTTGTTTTTTCTGAAACTTTCCTTAATTTTCCATGTCCTGGATGACTGAGAATCTTCACCAGCTACTAATGATACAATCGGCTTGCCATGGTCTCCCTACCTCCGTTCTGCTCGCTGCTTGGACTAACTGTCAAACCAGCTGCACCGCCTCGGCGAAATGCAGATAATTTGACCATTAAAGTGCATTTATTAAGCAATTGTTAGACTGAGACAAAGCTTTGCTATAATTTCGAGTAAACAAACAATTGTTCAGGTGCTTTTCTTGTTAAATTTCTCAGAAACGAGCAGCGTTCCTCCCCCTTTTTTCCTCCCTCTGCGCGCTCCCGCAGCACAGAGTCAGCAAAACTATTTTTGAAATTCAGCTGATTTGACCATTAAAGTGCATTTATTAAGCAAACGTTAAACTGAGACATACATTTACTATAATTTCTAGCAAATAAATACTGTATTTTTCAGCATTTAAGTCGCAGTTTTTTTACCTAATTTGCATATCCTGCAACTTATACGGCAAAGCGACATATTCATGGATTTTCCCCCCATATTTTTAGACCGATTTTTGGCTGAGATATGACCGTTTCCATTCATTCTGACTGAAGAAAATGGAGCAGTACCACTTTCGGTTGCTAGGGGCGCTAAAGGGCCCTCTAGGCTTTTGACGACTACCGGTGTACCTGTATGTGTACGGATATTTTAGAGCAAAAAAAAAAAAAGTTCTGCTGGATGGACAGCGTGTGCGTGCACATCATGCTGCAATTTAAAGATAAAATTAAAGTGTTTAACTCCATTCTTGCCTTCATCCTGGGAGGCTTGACCAAGCTTCAAAGCAACTCTGGCTCCGGCATCCAGCATTTAGGAGGAGTGGATGGTGGACGGAGAGCACAGCTTCACGGCTACAGGACGGATGTGCCACGCAACGTTCCAGCAGGCCCTCGGATGGATGGATAATGTGTGGACCTCAGTCAGTAAAGAATCCATCCGTCGGGGTTCAGGAAGGCCAGGATGTTTGCTGGACGTGGAGGAGGAAGAGGAGGCAGTGCTCTGAGCTGCATCAACTACAGTTACCTCCGGAGTTGGCAGAACTCTTCACCAGCGACACAGAGGCTGAAGAATTCAACGGGTTTGAATAAAAATAAATAAATAGGTGTTTCTGTCATCATTATGGGCGGGTGAGCGTGTAGTAATTTTAAAGCCGCTTTATTTCGTCTGCTTCATTTTGCCGGCTTCATTTTGCCAAGTTTTAACCGCCAAAGTGCATTTATTAAGAAAAATTCAGCTCAGACACACCTTTGCTATTCACCTTATTCCTGATTTCGCGCCACTACCCATAATTCATAGCGGAAGCCGGATCTTTACTTCCGCCCGCGGTCCCGCGCTGTTGTTTTCCGTTGTGGTGTAACACAGTTGCTAGCGATTTAATTTTTCTTACACACACGTTTCCTTTACCTGACGTAAATGGCAGCACATCAGAGATGGATACATTCCAAGGATGTTTTTAAAAGCTGCGAAGACGTTAACTGTGCCTCACCTGTCACTGCTCAGTCCGTGAGCAGTGACAGGTGAGGCACAGTTAACGTCTTATCTCACTGCTCACGGACAGGCTGACTGGACACACTGTGGAAGGTACATCACTTATCTGGATATCAGAATATTTAGATCACAGCCAGACATTAATATAGTCAGAGTTCAAGTCTGTGCTGTGAATGAAAGCAGACATTTAATAGAAAATTTGTTTAAAATGTCACAAGTAAAATGTATGTTCTGGCAAACTACCTGGCTGCTGCTCCTCCCTGTCACTCCTGTCTGCTGCTCAGTGAGGAGGCCCAGGTGGGACCAATTAGCAATCAAAGTAAGCAGGTATTTCTGGAGGTGACAAATCTGTCACTCTTGTTTGGACTGAGACTGCAGAACCAGCTCACCTGAAGGTAAATCTGTGCAAACAGCCTACTGCAACCTATGAAGGACAGCCGGTAAGCACAAAGCAGTGCATGGACTTTTTATTCTCTTCTTGATTGTAGTGTGGAGTAGAGTTATGTTTCATGTGGTTAAGTACTTTGTAAATATACGTGTGTGGTTAAGTACTTTGTAAATATACTTGTAAAAAAGAAGGAAAAGTAAAAGAAGAAAATACACTTGGAGTTCAATGTATGATTTGGTAGGGATATGGTGAAAAAGCACTAGGGGATTTGTTTAGGGAAAATATTTATCCAAACATGTATTTAATTTAGATTGATTATTTATTTATGTAGTCATATATTTGTTTAGTCATGTGTAGAATTACGGCTAAAGTGCTTTAAATATGAGGAAAAAAATGAACAAACATTTTGGTAAATATGCTAATTATATAGTTGGAAAATTGCTGAAAAAATGTCACAATATGTTTATATTTGTTATTTTAAGCGAGTAATAGCAGTTTTTGTATTTTCTTTTGAGGTTTTTCAGCTGAACTGAAGCTAACTGAAGCTAACTGCAGATATCTAACTGCCTGCCATAGACCTTCAATAAAATGTGGATCAACAAGTATCAAGGCTTCAATGAGTGAAATCCTGTTTATAACTTCGATGTAGAGGCTATCCTTTTCAAGTGGGGAATGCACAAGATAAAAAACCCAAAGAACTTGACACTGAAAAACCGCAGTCTAAAGACTGGAGTGATACTAAAATTTGGTCAGCAAGCCCAGACGTGGCCACGGAGGACTAAATCAAGGTTGTTCTATTGCCTATACTGCTAAAATCAGAATGGCTGATTCAGTAATGCTGACAAGGTTGAAGACCACGAGAACAACAGTGAAGCGTCAATTTTCTCGTGTGGCCAATAATGTGCTACGAATGCACACCATGATGTCTGAGGAGGAGCTCAGGGACAGCTTTGTAAAGCTCACAGAAGAAGCTAGTAAAGTCCTTGAGGCCAATAATGACGTTGAAGAACAGTACATTGCTGAAAATTCAGACTCAGATGAGTTAAGTGAACAGCAAAAAGCTGACTTGGATAAAACCACCACAGAGTGTGAGAAAAAGATGGAAGAACTAAAAGATCTCATACAAAACACACTGTGGGAAAATTTTGGAGAGTATGAACTGACACAGGCAGTCACAACTGCAGAGGCACATGCTGATCATGTGGATTCTGTGGACCCAAGAAAAGACACAGTTGCGTACGAGTTCATAATAGAACATCTGCAAAAATTGGTGAAGACAGCAACGGCGGTGCATAAACATTGGAAATGCTGGGCTCCACGTGCAGAGCAAAAACAGTTCCTGAGCCGGATCAGAGGCCTCGAAACTATATTGCCAAGACTGGAATTAAGAAGAGCAGAAGTACAAACCAAAGAAGGAACCAGCAGATTGAGTACTTCAACGATCTTCCCGGCCCCACCAGCCATTAGACTAAAGCCTGCTGCTCTCCCAAAGTTCACTGGCATTCGCAGAGTGTTTCATCAGTGGAAAAAAGATTGGGAAGCACTTCAGATGCAAGGAGAACCTACCGGATCCGAAGAGATTAAAAAATTTCATCTACTAGACAGTGTGGACGAAAAAATAGTACGAGACCATCGTCTCACAAACTACACAACAGCTGATGAGATATTTCGGGTCCTAGAGAACCGCTTTGGAAACAAAACAACTATTGCCCTTGAGATAGTGGAGGAGCTCCAGACGGTTCCACCAGTTAGAGGCAACCAGCCCAAGAAGATAGTCGAGTTAATCCAAACTGTAGAAAAGGCTCTGATTGACCTTAAAGAACTTGGTGCAACCGGTGCTATAAAGAACCCCCTTATAACGAAAGCAATAGAGAGTAAACTTCCGGATGGTCTGAAAAAGGAATGGCTTCTCCACGTAGCCAGCAAAGGGAGAGAGGCTGAAGAGGACAAACGATTTGACTACCTCCTGACATTTCTGAAAGGTCAAGAAGCCATCTATGAAAAGCTGGATCAACTGAAGGAGGAGGAGTCAAAACCAAGGTCTGAACCTCGGCAAGCCCGGACCAGAACAGCTGCCCAACCAACAAACATATCTCAAGGTTGTGTGGTCTGTGGAGACGCAAAGCACAAGAAAAGGCTGTATTTTTGCCAAAAATTTCGTACGCTTAAGCTGTCAGAAAAGAAGGAAGCTGTCAAGAAGCTGGGGGCCTGCAAAAAATGTCTTGAAGTTCACGGTGGAGTTGGATACTGTAAAACTGATTTCCTGTGCAGGCGACCAGACTGCAAAGAGCAACACACTGCAGAGCACCATTATTATCTTTGCCCAGGGGCGGAAGTGTCTAGAGGCCTTTCTGTTCAGAAGCACAAAGACAGCACAGTGGGAGGTGATGTAGGAGACCGTTACACTCAAGCCCAACAAGACTTTATTAAAAGCCTCCCACCTGAACAGGCAGAAAAGTGCCGCCATGTTTTCTGTAACATGGTGGCTAAAACATCTCTTGTGTCTAATCAGCCCAACATTCTAGCAAAGAATGCTTTAGTGGAGTGGCCTGTCATTATGATGCTATTAGAGGTCACAGCAAATGCAGGACAAAAAATTGGGACCCTAATTGATCTAGCATCAGACACAAATTATATAACACATAAAGCAGCTGATCGATTAAACCTGAAAAGTGAAGCTATAACCCTTGTTGTCCACGGTGTGGGAGGAATGAAAGTTCAAGTTACTACAAGACGTTACCTCCTAAAGATCCGAGTCAAAACAGAAAGGGGAAATTTCAGGTCCCACCAACTCCTCTGCTATGGTTTAGACAGCATCGCAGATATCCACCAACATGTGAGTGCCAAGGCACTGCAAGAGTTCTTCCCCAACGTCCCTCTCAGTGAACTAGTGAGACCAAAAGAAATACAGCTGTTAATAAGCCATAAAGAAGGGCGTCTGGTTCCACAGAAGATACGCACTGTTGGAGATCTTGTATTATGGGACGGACCATCTGATACACGTGACTGAGAGGTTCACTGAATGACAAATGTGTGTAAACAAAATGTTTTGTTTTGAAACAATACATGAAACATGTTTACATGCATTTTTGGTATTTCTTGTTCAATAGATGACTACTGTTAAAGTAACAAAATGTTTTTATTGTGTTTAAAACATCAATACATTATTATGTCAACATTCAAAGGTTAGTAACATAACCGTTGCCAAAAGTAATAAAAAGCAACAACTTTGAAGAGATTGGCATTTATAAAATATTTGCCACATTGCATTTTGGACCAAAGTGCTTTTCAAAGTTAACAGCCATATGCAACTCTCAAATACAGCTTGTACAACAAGCATGCACATTTTAAACAGTGTTGAACATTATCTTATATTTTAAAACAGTACTGATGAGGAACATTACAACACTCAGAAAACAGAACACATCTGCCAGCAGATTTCCTTTTTTTAAATTTATCAATAACTTCTCCAGTGGTGCCAGTGCTTGAGTCAGTCCTGCTACCTCATGGATGCTGCTCTTCAAATCATTAGCTCGACACTTTGGGCAATGGTCGTAGTCTTCGTTCCACTTTTCCATGCATCCTTTACAACCAATAAGGCTTTGGCAGCAGGTTGAGAAAATGGGCTTATCCAAAGTACCTGCAATAAAAAGGTGTGTTTTAGTGACTAGAAATGTGTATTATAGACTACCAACTAAATATTGCATAGCATTTACAAACCTTTGCAGACTACACAGGCAAAGGCAGCCCTTAGAGAAGCAACTTCTGCTTCTGAGAGCGTCAGGGTGGTTGTCAGGGGGGAATGAGCGATTCCACTTAAATCTCTTAGAGTTTTGGACACTTCTCTCAGTTCCTGAGCAGCTTCAACGACCTGTTCAATGTCTGAAATGACATTTAGAAGCCCCATATCTTCCCTTCTGCTGCAATTAATAAAATGGAGATTATATGGAGGCAGACACACTGTTAATGGGTGGCCGCGGCAATATAAACTTTTTTCTTACAACATAAAATAAAATGCCTAGCATGAATTGACTGTTAATTAAATGTAATGCAAGTGATTTGCCTTTGAGTTGGACATATTCCTTATTGCATTTACCTTAGCCGCCTCTTTTTACTGCCTTGTAAGGCTGCCACCTGCTCTTCTGGCACTGCATAGACTTTTCTGGAGTTTTGCTTCCAGAAATCAGACCCTGCAATAGGTTTTATTAGAACTTAGTGTATAATTTATTGTGTTGTGGAATCCTAATTTTCATTCAACTTGATCAAGTCAATGCAATTATAATTATGTGTTCTTAGTCACATAGATCTGTTATGAATTGTAAAAATCATAAAGCAACCATACCTCGGGTTCCTTCTGAATCAATGATCTCGTTCCCATGGATATCTGTCAAGGTCAGGGACCCCTGGTGGCCAAGAGCTTCTTGCACTTTAACAAGTATTGTTGCCACACAAGCCTCAAATTCTGTGAAGCGTACTGTGATGATCTTGTTGGTTTCCAATTTCCCATTGATGATTTCACCAATTAGAATATTCCTGTTTTAACAATAAACTCAGTTAAGTTAACAAAACTTTGTTAATGTGTACAAAACGTGTTAGGTCACAATTACCTTATAAAGGTTTTAGTTCCACTGGCTCGGGGTGTGGCACAGGATACACTGGCAGCCGGTGTGCTTGGAGGTCGATGGAAAGCAAAGCGCACAGGGTTCTCTTGACCTTGAACCTTTTCTGCCATGGGGACTGGATCACCATGAACTTCGTAGTGGGCACGTGCAATCATGTCGAAACAGTTGAAGTCCCCATCAGAACGTGGAAACAGTGAAACATTAGTGTCATCTGTAAGATAAACACTTTCCCTTTGCACCTACAGGAAAAAGAAAATCAGAAATGTTGATTTCTAGATTGATTGTGACTGTTTGTCCTTGTATGTCAGTGAACCAAGAATAGACTACACTATTTACCTGAGTAAATAAAGTTGGAACTAAGTCCAAGTTGGGAATAAACTAATATGCAGACTTATAAATTATTACAAGTGACATTTTGTCTAAAATCAGTTGTTTGTCCAGGGGAAAAGCAGTTCCAAAAATTAATGTTGGGAGGGCCAAATGGTATTAAAATTAAATAAATAGTATAATTAAATAAATATTTACATTAAAATGTGTGAAATAAACAAATTTACCATGAAACTTCATATTAAACAAATAATTCTACCATTTAGACGATTTGGCTATTTATTTAATATGTTATTACATAATTTAAATGTCACATAAAATTAATTTAAATATACTGGTAAATATTTCATTCAATTTTTATTTCTAGCTTCCATTATTCAAAACCAACTTTAACTTAACTCAAAGTTTTCTTTCAACCTTTCACAGAGAACTTACAAGTTTTCTATTTACACTTAATAATAAAATAATCATGTAAAATATAAAGAAATAACTCACTTCAGTTATTATAAAAAAAATTCAAATTAAAGTAAAAATGTTTACAAGACGAGTTTCCATTTGAAATAATGTGAACGCTACATTAGCGCACCCAAGAGCTAGCTGTAGGTATGCAGGTATGCATACCTTCACCTACACCTGTACATGCAGGTATTAAGGTAGATACAATTAACAGAAATTATGCATACCTGAAATATGACAGATATTTATCCGTTGTCATGTCCTCATGCCTGAGAGTTACTCTCTTATTTTCACGAAACAAGATAAAAGTAGTATCCATGCTTCAGAAGTAGCAGCCGTCAACTGTGTACCTTCTTCTTCTTTTGATGTTTAATGGCGGTTGGCAATAAACTGAATGTGTGCATTACCGCCACCTACTGGTAAACTGTACCTTCCAACAGTCCACTACTTCCGGGTCACCACAGAATCCCAAATGAAATAATAAAAAAAGAATTTATGCGGTCGTTATTCGTTTGCTTCATGCTTGTGTTTAGTGGAGAAATGAGAATTGGAAATTGGTTCATTATCCGATTTTTTATTATGTTTCAAAAAATGAAAAACGGAAAAACAAGTTTTTTTTTGTTGTTATTTTCATATTTTGTTTCAAACGAAAAAACAAATGAACGGATGATACACGGATTCCACGGTTTTATAAAGTGCTTTAGAAATAAAGTTGATATGGTATGGTATATTTATACCAAAAATAGGAAAAAAATACAGGTGTGCATAAAATTCTGTAACTTCAATTACCAGTAGTAATAGTAGGTTAGCTTAGTTGCCTGGATTTTTCCAAAAATAAAATAAATAAAAATATAGGAACAAATAATTAATCAGTGAATTCATTCAACCATCCTTTATCTTTACCCACTTCTTCCTTTTTGAGTCAAGGGGGTCACTGGTGCCCATATCCAGCGAGAGGCGGGGACACTCTGGAAAGGTCCCCAGTCCATCACTGACAAATTATTCAAAATATATTGTAGGGGTACAGGTACTGTCAGATTTTCTGAACAGTACAGTCCACCAGAATGTAAGATTATGTGCAGGAGTTATTCTGACACAACCTTAACTAAATCACGAGTTCTCTTCTTTTTCAGGATTAACAAATAATTGTGCGATCAGATAAATGGATATGAGTGACAATGAGACGTAATTATATTTGATCCATCAAAGATGCAACCATTTATTTAAACAACTCATTAACCAAACATATATACAGTGGATTGGTCTAATCAGCTTTTCCTATAAGTTAACACATCAAACAGTTGAAATCACGCATCCGTAACTTCACTAATCGACATATCTTTCAAGGAACAACAGATGAAATTATGAGGTCTTAAAATAACTTAATCTGCAGGCTTTTAGCTTAAAGTTACTGGCAAAGATGGATAAGGAAAAAGTTTGAGGAGGAGAAAGATAGGAAAGAGAGGAGGTAATTATCTTGAAGTGTTTAACCAGAAAAATGGCACACTCTTCGGATGGCGTCCGCTAGACTCCGGCCCGCTAATGAACATCGACTTTTTACCTGGCAAAGATTCTCGGTCTCAGCTCCGGTAAAGTAGGGCTAGCCGTAATGTGCACAGATCGTCCATCCAGCTACGTTT
>JBBPBX010017012.1:0-32086 GCA_038048925.1 Garcialebias charrua | reverse complement strand
CATATTAAAGAATAACACAGCATAATAACAATGATCATAACAATGACAGAAGGTTATTCTGTTGATTACATTTTAATTAGAACAAATTTAAAGAGTAAAAAGAGTCTCTTGGTGATTGATTTGTGTTCTAGATTCAAACTAAATGTAATAGTGTCTTGTCCTTCACTGCAGGTTTTCAGAGAAAAGGTGCCTCATGGGCAGTTTCAGAGACCAAGGTGTATCACTACAGTCCCCCTTTTTGGGAGTCATCGCTTGTCCATGGGGATGAGTTCCAACACGAAAGGATACCTCCAAATGTCTCTGATCTTGATGTAATCCAGCAAGTGAAAAAAAACTTATAATCCCATACGGGCGGCCGTAGTGTAGTGGTAATGGCAGTCGACCCCTGATCGGAAGGTTGGAGGTTCGAATCCTGCATCCGTCCACCATGTGTCGTTGTGTCCCTGGGCAAGTCACTTAACCCTAAGTTGCTCCCGGTGGGACTGGATGGCGCCTTGCAAGGCAGGCTACCACTACCGGTGTATGAATGTCTGAATGAATGGGTGGATCTCAGTGTTTCCAACCTTGCAGACGGTCATTATTTATGGCGCTTGGACTCCCGGTTTGCAATCAGATTTTTAAATGTGTTTTGTGTGCAGACAGACTTTGGTCTAAATTTCTTCTTTTTTTTCTTCTTTTTTCTAGTGGTAGTTTTTCTCCCTGCCAGTTATTTCTGGTTATACTTTCCTGTCGGTGTGTCCCTGTGATTCTCTTTGTTTCCTCTCGAGCCTCTTTTGTGTGTGTGTATGTGTAGAGTCCCGTATTCCTCTCTTTATGTTGGTCAATCTTTTCATCTTGCCTCCATTTACCTTGCCAGTTTTTCTGTGGATTTTTATTCCTGTACTGTATTTTAGAAACCCATTTCTGCTTGCCAGTAACAGTCAGGAGTTCTAACTGAGCATTATTTTTTAACATGCAACTGCAGAACCTTTTGTTAATTAGGTAACCATTATTTTAGTATACAGTATTTATTGCCTTTATTAATTCTGCCTCCAGTTTTCTGCATTTAGAGAATCCTGCTACTCACTTCTGAGATTAATGGGGAATTTATGAGCTTCCAAACATTTAATCAGATTTGGCTTCAAAAGACATAACTTACTGTATACAGAACATTTGGTTATGTTCAAAAGACGTGTTGCAC
The DNA here is from genome assembly GCA_038048925.1 of Garcialebias charrua. Classification (NCBI taxonomy): domain Eukaryota; kingdom Metazoa; phylum Chordata; class Actinopteri; order Cyprinodontiformes; family Rivulidae; genus Garcialebias; species Garcialebias charrua. The sequence goes on along the minus strand of JBBPBX010017012.1, from coordinate 30,906 downwards.
CCACAAAAGAGTTTATGCAATTTCTGTTGTTTAGGATGACAGACCTTTTGTAGAAAGGATTTCAACACCTTTTTAGAGATGCAAACAAACGTGAGTAAGAAACTGACTTATAATATAAGTGCTACGTGTTGTCATCATTGTATGTTACCATATGATTATGAAATTGGTTCTCTGCATTTAACTCATCACACCTGAGGCATATCCAGGTGAAGCAGTAGGCAGCTATGTGGGCGCCCAGGGAGCAATTAGGGATTGGGTGTTTTGCTCAGGGACACTACTGCATGTGGGCATGGCCGGGAGTCGAATCGCGACTTTCTGGACCCAAGTCAGCTGCTCTACCTCTACACCATCTCAGCCCCCTTCATTTATCTCTAAACAGAAGTTGCAAAGATGACAATCCTTTTAAAGTCCATGACCCACCATGTTTTCAAATTGCATCGCCATTAATATTTATTAGTTTATTTAAAAATAATACAGGAGCGTTTATTTATATTGTAGAGAAATAATGCAAAATGTGTTATTTCATGATTTATAGCAGATTTTAGCAGAAGCTCCGGGAAGATCTGCCCCTCTCCAAATATGGGCATTCACATCACTAAAGATTCCGCCTTGGAGTTACAGGCGGAGTTTTAATAAGCCTTCATCAACTTCCATGACCGCTGCTCTAAGAGAGGAAAAAAAAAGAGAAGCGGTTGCTCACTGATGTCTGTCATATTCTGAGCAGCATCCACGTAGACATACTAGTTTAATTCGCTTGATCGCGACAAATTCATTCATTTCCGCATCGCCTTTTTATTCTCTCCCCTGACCAGACAGGTCGGGAGTAGAAAGGCAGCCGCAGCGCGGAGCTCTGAGCGCGCGGGCTTCCCTGTGCTCTCCGTGCTCTCCCGTGCTCCAGCAACAAGACTGGGACAGAACCGAGCCCCGGCACGAACTTCAAAGCTGATGGAGCGGAACGGGGAGCCAGGGAGAAGCCGCGCGGCTCGCTCCTCTCTGGGCAGAGGAGAGGAGAGCAGCCAGCAACAGTCGCAGCGGTGTTATATCTTATTAAAAAGGTCTATAAAATAAATAAAAAATAAAAGCAGACCACTGGTCCAGTTGTACACAAAAATGCACCAGGAAATATGCAGTTTTACTCTCACTCTCATAAACCTCCATGGAAACTCACTCCTACCTTCTGCCTTGCTTTCTGGGTGGAGATCAATGTAACAAAAGGCATGACCCTTCGGGACTCTTCGGCCAGGTTTCCGGATTCATTCGGGAGTGGGTTTTTTTTTGTTTTTTTTAACCCTCGCCTGGCCCAAATGCAAAAATGAAAATAAAATTCATAAAATACTACAGTAATTCTCCAATATGGTGAATTGTTACTGTCACGGTGGGTGTTGTCCTTTAAATATGACTGGAAGAGGATCCAAAAGTGCATTTGGACAATCCTTTATCGTTTTCACTTCTTCCTTTTCAAATTGCAGGGGTCACTGGTGCCCATGTCCAGCAGTCATTGTGCGAGAGGACGGGGATACCCTGGACAGGTCTCCAGCTCATCACAGGGACACATAGAGACAAGCAAGACCAACAACCTCTCACTCACACCTAGGGACAATTTAGAGTTACCAGTCAGTCTACCATGCATGTTTTTGGTCTGTGGGAGGAAACTGGAGTACCCGGACAAAACCCATGCATGCACGGAGAGAACACGCAAACTCCACCCAGAAAGTCCCCCAGCTGGGATTAAATCTGGCAACTTTACTGTTTGCTGAGAGGCAACAGCTCTACCAGTTGAGCTTCCGTGCCATCGCTTTTAGACCAGATATGCCATATCCCCATTTCAAACAACAATAAGGACCTATGTGTTTGATTTCACACCACTAGAGAAACAATGTGAATGATACTCACCAAGGGTTCATATGTCCACAACATTTATGTCCTGAACATTCACCAACAACAACAATGGAGGACACCATTGTTGAAGCTGTGTGTTGTGGGTCTTTGGTTTGATTTTTTAAACGGAGTACAGAAAAGGCAATAAACACCTTCAAACAGAGTTATAATAATAATAATAATTATACATTTTATTTGTAGGCACCTTTCTTGGCACTCAAGTCACCTTACATTGTCAATCATAAAAACAGACACAATATTATATACACAGTAAAAACAAGTAAAATGAATTAAAATAAGACAATGCAGTTGCTATCATAGTGCATAGGCTACTTTAAACAGGTGAGTTTTGAGTTTGACTTTGAAATGTGGCAAAGAATTTGTGTTGCGAATATCAGGTGGGAGTGAGTTCCAGAGCTGGGGAGCAGAGCAGCTGAATGCTCTGCTCCCCATAGTAACAAGACGGGCAATGGGAACAATGAGCTGAATAGAAGAAGAGGATCTGAGGGTACGAGCAGGTGTAGCAATGTGAACAATGTCCGAAAGGTATGGAGGAGCAAGGTTATGGACCGCTTTGAATGTAAGGAGGAGTATTTTGTAATTGATGCGATATGGGATGGGAAGCCTTTATAGGAGCCTTTGTGCAGCACACGAATATCATGTCATAATTTACAAAGACAACAAATAGGTAGCTTCTGTTTAAACAATGGTAAATGGAGCTTACTTATACAGTACTGTATAGCGCTTTCCAGCCCCCTTTGAGGGGCCCCAAAGCGCTTTACAATACCAACCATCCACCCATTCATACACACATTCATACACCGGTAGCGGTAGACTGCCTTGCAAGGCGCTGCCTGTCCTACTGGGAGCAACTCGGGGTTAAGTGTCTTGCCCAGGGACACAACGAGGTATGCCGTGACCGGGGATCGAACCCGAGACCTTCTGATCCTGAGCCGGCTGCCCTGCCTCTACACCATCTTGGCCCCTAATGCAATGCAAATTCAGTTTTAATAGTACAGATGCTGGAAGAGTTTTCAATTAACGCCAAAAATACACTACACGCGTTGCAGCTCCGCCCCGCTCCGGTCCGACCTCCGCAGCAAATACGCACCCATTATAATCAATGACAGAGTTTACACTGGCTCCGCACGGCGGCGGTGAGCAGCGGAGAGCGGACGGCAGTCCGTCAAAATTAGAAATTTTTCTATTTCTGCCGGATGCCGGAGCTGTGCCGGAGTCAACTTTTGAAGATTACGTCGCACCAACAGGAAAAGGAACGAGCACAACTTCCGTATTTACAAAATAAAATCACCACGGGCGGACTAATCCTAGCTCTATACGGATTTATTTGTACAAAAATGCTGTCAAACTATCATTTATGACTACGCCTACAAACGCAATACAAGAAATAAAAAGAAATACAAGAAATAAATAAAGTATTTTATTCTGAAATGTAATACATCACTTCCTGTTGCTCAAACCATGTCCTGTAGCTCATTTACGAGAGAATATCAAGGCAGCAGTATCTACAGTTGTTCTCTTTCTTCCACCGAGTGAATTGTTTTGTTCTGACTTACTTATTTATCACTTGATTTATCGCGCGATCTCGCAATTCCCGCGCATGCGTCTCGGAGCAGCGCATCCACTCGGACCTGAGCTGAGCGCAGGTAATGGAAATTGGACTCGCTCAGCTGCGACCTGCGGAGCGGGGCGGAGCGGAGCCGCGTGTAGTGTATTTTTGGCGTAAGTCAAAGTCAAAGTCAAAGTCAACTTTATTGTCAGATCTGCAATATGTACTGTACAGGACATACACAGGACCGAAATTGCGTTTCTCTCAGTCCCTCGGTGCAACAGTAAACATCTAAACATTGAAACACTGAAACATATAATAATAGACATAAGCATAAAATAGTAAAACTAACACTGTCCTGAGTTTTTGCATAGTGGTATAAGAGTATGAAAATTTACACCAACTCTAAAACTAAAACTAAAACATTAAACATTTAATGAACATAATACTGTCCTGAGTTTTTGCATACTAGTATAAAAAAAGAGTATAAAAAGTATAACTAAAATAAACTAAAGGTTTCTAGCATTGACATTTGCAAAGTGGCAAAGCAGCGTATGAGTTAATGTGCACAGTATATGTATGAGGTAGTAGTTGATGTTGTTATAGAGGCAAAAAGTGGCATATGCAGTAAGGCACATTGGGCATCCCTAAATAAGACCGTTCAGAGCACACTGTATATGTATCAGCAGTGGTGTAGATATTAGAGTAGTGTACTGTAAATGTAAACAGTAGTAATTAAATGTAAGCAGTAGTAATAAAAGTAAACAGTATTAATAAATGTAAACAGAGAATGTAAACAGTATTATGACTATAGGCAGTGATGTAATACAAACATTAGTGCAAGTATGAGAAGTAGTGCAAACTGTATGAGCACATGACCGAGAGTTTAGTGAATAACCCGTTTGATGACACAGAGTCCAGTGTTAAAATCTTTGTGTTGTGTGGTAATGTGTGAGAAAGTTTTAGTGTTAAGGCAGTTCAAATGGGAGGGGGGGCAGAGCAGGCAGAGTGTTTAGCATCCTGACTGCCTGATGAACAGAGCTGTCTCTCAGTCTGCTGGTTCGAGCCTGGAGACTCCTCAGTCTCCTCCCTGATGGCAGCAGTCTGAAGCAGCTGTGTAGTGGGTGTGTGGGATCACCTGCCATGCAGTGGGCTTTCCGAGTGAGGCGTTTGCTGTGTAAGTCCTGCAGTGAGGGCAAGGAGGTGCCCACGATCTTCTCAGCTGCTCTCACAATGCGCTGGAGGCTCTTGCGGCAGGATGCAGTACATGCACCAAACCACACAGTGATGCAGCTGGTCAGGACACTTTCTATGGCACCTCTGTAGAAGGTGCTCATGATGGGGGTTAGCTCAGTTAATCAACAATATGTTTATGTATTAAGCATTCATACTCTTTCATGTCACCTAAAAATAAAGTTTTAAAAGGTACATATTAAAGCAAGAGCTAAAAACACCAAATAAATGTAGTTACAAAGCCATGACCATAGAATTGCCTACCAGTGATTTTGCTGCCTACTAGGCACGTGCAGAGGGGGGGCTAGGGGGAGTTGAGCACCTGCCCCTTTTGCTCCTTGCCCCCCCCCAAGTGCCCTTTTGGTCAATTTTTTTTAAATTATTATTATTTCCTAAGCCCTCCTCTGACACATAACATGTACAAAAAAAATTGTGTTTGTTTTTTTGTATTTTGCAAGAAAAACAACATAATAAGCCCTCCGGTCACCTCGTTACCTTTGACCTCTTGCCCGTGATAACGGAAAACGTTGAACGCTGTATCGTTTCTGCTTCAGCACGGAGTAGCGGTTCAAGCTGAGAGGTAATGAAATACAACAGACACTGACAGGCCCCTGCGTCTGCCTTTCTCTGAACTCAGCAAAAAGACATACTGCATTTATTGATGTTCAGAAAGGAATGCAACCACATCAGTGCCCAGTTGAACTGCAAAAGTTGTCTTGACACTCGATGGGCCTGCCGAGAAAGTGTCATGTGCTCATTCAGTTTGCACTACTTCTCATATTTGCACTAATGTTTGTATTACATTACTGCCTATAGTCATACTACTGTTTACATTCACTGTTTACATTTATTAATACGGTTTACATTTATTACTACTGTTTACATTTATTACTACTGTTTACATTTACACTACTTTTATATCTACACTACTGCTGATACATATACAGTATTCTCTGACTAGCCTTATTTAAGGATGCCCAATGTGCCTTACTGCATATGCCACTTTGCCTCTATACCAACATCAACTACTACCTCATACATATACTGTGTACATTAACTCATATGCTGCTTTGCCACTCTTTGCAAATGTCAATGCTAGAACCTTCAGTTTATTTTATAGATATACTTTTTATACTTTTTATACTACTATGCAAAAACTCAGGACAGTATTACACTTTTATTATTTCATTTTATGCTTATGTTCATTAAATGTTTAGTGTTTTAGTGTTGGTGTAAATTTTCATACTTTTATACTACTATGCAAAAACTCAGGACAGTGTTACACTTTTACTATTTTATGCTTATGTTTATTAAATGTTTCAGTGTTTTATGCCGGGTCCCCACCAAACTTGTCAGAATGCTCCTGCCGCCCCCTTTTGGCCGCTTGTCACGTTCCCACAAAGCCACTGAAGACCGTCTGATGACGCGCACTGGGGGGAGGCAGAGAGGAGGGGTCTAGCTCGTTTTCCGGGTCAGTTGTTTTGTTATTGCAGCTCCGACAGTCTTTGTTGAGATTAAAACGTTTTTTTTTTATGTTTGGGGTGATCAAACGCTGGAGCGGACAGCAGCAACTGTAAAAATGCCACGTTTCTTACCGGAGTTTGGTTCCAATTCATGGACGCTCGATCGGGTAAGTTTAAAAAGTCCAAAAAAAGTCCCGTTGTCGTTGTGTAATCACATAGCAGAGGCTCTCCCGACTGTTTGCTGGACGCGTCGAGCCACCAGAGATCAAATTTTCTGGCGTTGGCGGCTCGACGCGTAGGTTGCTTTGGACGCGCGCGTGCGTGGAAAGGAACTGCCGGTGCCGGCGCGCCGCTTCAATCACTCAAAACGCGCCGCTTCACGATACGCCGCGCATCGATGCCTCTCCACATAGACTTTGAATGTAAACCGGCCGCTTCAGCTGCCCGACACGGGTCCGGTGGGTACCACTGGCGTTAGCGTTTAAATGGTTACTGTTGCACCGAGGGACTGAGAGAAACGCAATTTCAATCCTGTGTATGTCCTGTACATATTGCAGTTCTGACAATAAAGTTGACTTTGACTTTTGACTTTGAAATTACTTGCCCAATCTTCCAAGTAACTGCAGTTGCATCAGATGCTTTACAGCAGAAAGATATGGACCTGGCTGCAGCCTACAAAATTGTTGAAGGGGTTCTACAGACACTGGAGTGTTGTAGATCAGAAGAAGAATTTGAGGAAATGTATAGCAAAGCAACAGAAAAGACTGCATCTATGGGGCTCGACCCCCCTGAAGTAGTCAGTGGACACAGAAGGAAGAGGAAAGTGCCAGCAAGGTTTACTGCGGTTGGTACAGGCGCTTCTGATGACCATGTTTTCTGTAGCTTGAAGGAGTCCTACCGTGCACAGGTATATTGTGTTTTTGTAGACTCCATTACACAAGAGCTTCAGAAACAGTTTAAGGAAGGAGATAATGCTACCTGGGAAATATTAAATGCCCTCCACTGCCTTGCTGTCCCAGAAAACTGGACCAACGCAACAGTTCCTCCAAAAGCACTTCAAGTTCTAAAGATCTAAAAAAGCTAAGTCTGGTCCTCTAAAAATGTTCTGCCAGTTTTATGAAATTGATTTACAAAGAAAAATTGCAGACAGAGCTGAAGGTTTTTCACAATTCATATTTGGACTTTTCATCTTTCAGTTTGTCATCAATGCTGTCTGTCATCAAAGAAAACAATGCTAATCTGGTTTTTCCCAACATGACTGGACTATTGAAAACATATGCCACCTTACCAGTGTCTACAGCGACTGTTGAGCGTTCCTTCTCAAAACTGAAGCTAGTGAAAACAAAACTACACAGGTTATGCAAGGAGGATAGGTTGTCAGACCTTCTTTTGTTGGCAATCGAAAAGGATGTGCCGATCATTCACAGTGAGGTTATTGACATTTTTTGAGACATGACCAACAGAAAACTGCTGCTGTGAACAGAAGAGAACAAAAATAGCAAAAATGCTTAAAAGTTGGAAGTTTGTTTTTAAACAGTTAAATCACCATGATGGAAAAGAAGATTTTGGATAATAATCTTAGATTCAGTTTGGGGAAGAAAGGCAAGAGACCGAAATAAATAAGAGACATTGGCCTCCACTCAACACAGAGAAGATGAGACAATGAGGAAAAAAGAGAAACTGACAAGAAAAAAGAAGAGGAAAGATTGAAGAAAATGTATATAGGTACTTACAAATACACTAAGACACAAATAGAGATATAGGTCTAAATTTTGGTGGTCAGTTAGTCTCAGTAGGCTTTTCTCATGGTGACATGCATTAACAATTCAATTTTTGCTTTTGTTTAGTTCTGCAGTTCCACATTAAAGTTTGATGCAGCTCTGCTTTTCTGAATGGACCATCTTCATCTCCACTGCAAGTGTAGCAAACCAGGCAGCTCTTTCTTTTATAGATTACAGTACACTAAAAAGTTGCATTGTGCCCTTGTTTATATTTTTAATAGTGTAATTCTGTAAAGATAAAATATGTCTGGTGGTGTAGCTCTGATTTACATATCTTGCTAAATCTCAGGTTTGAATATTGCAATACTTTCCTATAACAAAGTAGACCTGCAGAAAGAAATTACTAATAAAATATTTTACATATGCATAGTTGTATGTTCTATGTAGAGATTTTCCTTAGTTTTGATTGTATATCTCATAATTTTGTAATTTATCATTGTTTATTAAAGGACAACACCCACCATGACACTAACAATTCACCATATTGGACAATTACTGTAATTTATTATTAGGTCTATTTTCATTTTTGCATTTGGGCCAGGCGAGGGTTAAAAAACAAAAAACAAAAAAAAACACTCCCGAATGAATCCGGAAACCTGGCCGAAGAGTCCCGAAGTGTCATGTGACTTTTGTTACATCTCCACCCAAGGCAGAAGGTAGGAGTGAGTTTCCATGGAGGTTTATGAGAGCGAGTGGAAGTTAAAACTGCATATTTCCTGCATATTTCCTGGTGCATTTGTGTGTATATGGACCAGCGCTCTGATTTTATTTATTATTTATTTTATAACACCGCTGCGGACCTGTTGCTGCTCTCATTCATTCTGCCCAGAGGAGCGAGCCGCGAGCCGCGCGCGTCTCTGGCTCCTCTTCCGCTGGTCACCTTTGAAGTTCCTCGTGCCGGTGTAATTTGCTCCCTCGAGTGTATGTACTGTATTTGCTCTCGTCAGCCTTGTTGCGGGGAGCACGGGTCGGGGAGCACGCGCGCACGCAGAGCTCAGCTGTGCGGCTGCCTTTCTGGTCACGGGGGGAGAGAATAAAAAGCCGATGCGGAAATGAATGAATTTGTCGCGATCAAACGAATTAAACTAGTATGTCTAAGTGGATGCTCGCTCAGAATATGATAGACATGAGTGAGCGACAGCAGGATTAATCAACACAGGCAGCTTTAGGGAATATTTAAAAATGCTTCCTTTTTCTTTTTCTTTTTCTTTCCCCTCTTTTTTTAGCACCTGCCCCTTTAGTGGTCTCTGTATGGCCTACTCAAGTGTCCCACGCAGCCTACACTGACTGATGAACATGATAAAATAAAAAAACCTTCCCATTTTTGCTATTGATGAATGTAGTATAAACCTCATTTTATTGTCATTATTATATTTACCAAGAATTAAACATATTAAAATGAGGACATGTGATGCAAACATGAGGGTTCAAACATTCAATTTATTAATCAGCTCTTTCCTTAAAAAAGAAGATGATGAACCCCCAATGTCCGTGCCCACCAAAAAAACACAAAAAAACACACAATAACCCAAAATATTAACTGAAAGATGGACGTGGTGAGCAGAGTAAACAGAACAAAAAGGTAACGCAGCATGCCAACCCCATACAGGGCTGTCAAAGCTGTTGCTGGTACTGAACTAACTAGAAAAAATCTAAAAAAAAAAAAAAAACTTATTGTAAAAGAAAGAAGCGATAACAGGACAACCGGCCCCACAAGGCCAAAGTTACAACAAAACAAAGACAACAAAATAAGCCAAAAAACTACCTGGTCAGGCTGAGGACTGCTGCTGCGGCCCACACTGTCTGGACTCATCCTGGAAAGGATGAGCGACAGGAAAACAGCCCAAAAAATAAAAAATAAATAAAAACAAGGGTGGTCAAAGAGCAGACAAAACAAAAGAGCCCAAAGAGAGAAAGAGAGAGAGAGAGAGATCCTGAAGGGCAACCTATTTATATGTGGGTGGAAAAACTGAAAGTTATGCACCATAACTCATGTTCCCTGAAGGAAGGGAACGCGGNTTAAAGGGGACCACACATGCAAAATTCACTTTTTAATGTTTTTTTACTAAACTTTGGGTATTTACTTCATAAAAAAACAGTCCTTGTGCCAAAAAAATGCACCCAGTGGTTTATTTACTCTAAGTAGATTTATTTATTTTTGATAAATACACCAGGATTCACACTTCCTGCATTTATTGACGTCACAAGCCGCCAGCCAATCAGATCAAACCTGAGTCCAGCCCCTCACCTAGCAACCCCTGGTTAGGCTCAACCCACTTCTGTATTAAACACATGACTGTTGTTTTTCATGATTTCATCTCATCTTTTGTTTATATGTTCTTAATTTCATGTGTACAGCACTTTGTTGCAGCTGTGTTTTTTTAAATGGCTTTATAAATAAAGTATAATTGTTATTTTTATGTTTTAGTTCAATTTTTAGTGTATTTGCGATCGCTGCCAACGCGCAGCCGGCAAAAATTAAACGAGCGGACCACAGGCGGAAGGACCGGGTTCGACGGGACCCTCTTCCGGCGCGATGGAGCGGAGCTTCAACTGTACAGCCTTGCAGCAGCCTCGCAGCAGGCTCGCAGCAAGAGGACCTTCTCCTTACAGATTAATTTACGGGAGACACTTGGTGAACTTTGTGTTGTCTTCACTGGAACAGCGATAACTCCCAAAATCTCATCGCGTGCAACGAGCGGAGCTGGCGAAAACCGGAAGAGGAACAAGCTAACATTAGCTTCGGATTCGGGTGGTCTAATGCTAAAAGGAGCAGCAAACTGCGGCGCGCTCAGACGGGTTTCGGTAAGTTATCTTAAGCTAACACTAACAGTAAGTCAAATGAGTAATAAAAAAAGAGCTAATTTTAAAACAACAACACATTACAGATACTGGCTGTTACAGAGGGCGTGAACAGATCGTTGAAGGGCGTGGACTTCAAGAAACCGGTCGTTCAAAACGAAAGTTAAAAATGGCAGAATTAAAAAGGGTATAATTGATTATCTAATAATTATTTTGTGCATTAAATTGAAGGAATAGGGTCTGGATATCCCACAGAAATACCATAAAAATTTAAAAAATACATCTGAGGTCCCCTTTAAATTTATTTATTATTATTTTTAGACCTGTATTTATACAGGTTAGTTCCCATTAAGCCTCGAAGGCTCATTTACAAGAGAGACCTGTTACATACGATACACAGGCGAATGAGGAAAAGAGAACACGAGGGTGGAGGAAGCCAAAAATAATAATAATCAAGTCTCACACCATTTCCTGGCCTCGAGACATTTAAAAATTTTTAGATTTGCAAACCAAAACATCCACATCAGCCTGAAGCAGAGTACGGTAAACCTAGACAACCACAGTGACACCAACACATTGCCACGACTCCTGAATTCTTTGCTCAGATGAGTTATATCTTACTGAGCACCAAACGGAGTGATGGGGTGAGTCTTTGGAGCGAACAAGGCAGGAGTGAGTGTCACTTTGTGTTAGAAAAACACGGCAGAAGGGAAGAGCTGGATAGGAGCAGGCTCTGTATCTGAAGGCCTCTCTCTGTATGTAGCCTTTATGATGTAAACTGAATGTAACCTTTCTCCTCTCCCACCCCCCTGCAGCAGAGACCGGGACACCCCGGACGTTCCCCGTGGGCTCAGTATAGACCGGCATTCATGCGAGCCTCAGCTGCTGCGGCATCTCAAAGTCACATTAAAAAAAAGACGTGTTTCCATGGAGCGGGGGCTGCCACTTGGTAATCGAGTCCTGCTTAACGTTAGACCCCCAAAAAATGAACGGCGCCTGAGCCCAATGTTGTCGAAATGAAGACGACACCAACAGCAAAGTGAGGTGGGTTGTGTTTTATTTCCAAACACCCACAGCAGTAGGGTGTGTGGAAGCACTGATGCTCCCAGAGAGCCTCTGACCCTACTTCTACACCATTTGCTGCCATAATTACACACTCCTGCTTCCTTCACCTGCAGGCATGCTCTGATTGCTGCTACTTCTCCAGCAAAAAAATTAAAAGCATTTTTTAAACAAATAGCCTTTAAATGACTATTAATTTAACACATCCTCTTAAATAAAGTGGCTGTTATTATAAAAGAAACCGTCCTCCTCTTTCATGTAAATGAATCTTTTATGGAAATATCTGATCTGGTTGCAGATGCAGGCTTCTTCTAAGCTTCAATCACTTTCAGACAAGGTCTGAAAATCTGCTGAAATCAGCCATGTGACGAGACAGTTTCAGCTAATAAACAGCTGTCCAGACAGCTGTTTTACAGCATCTTTCAGCTTTGTTAGTTTTAAATCCTGCAATAGAAGCCGCCGTTGTGGACCTACATCTAACATACAAAGTGAGATGATGTCTGTTCGTCGTCTCCCAATCAAGGAAAGAAGAGGTGCACTGAGAATATCCTCTGTCTGTCTGTGTTGTAAGTGAGGTGCCAACTTCCATTTTAGTGTGAGAGAGTATCTAGGCATAAGAAAGGTCCCTATCAAAAACTGGGTTGTCACGTTTTATCTAGATAGATAGATAGATAGATAGATAGATAGATAGATGATAGATAGATAGATAGATAGATAGATAGATAGATAGATAGATAGATAGATAGATAGATAGATAGATAGATAGATAGATAGATAGATAGATAGATAGATAGATAGATAGATAGATAGATAGATAGGGCATTTTAAACTCTTCTTACACTCTTGCAATATTCTAAATAATGTTTCTACGCTCTAAACGCTCTAAAAGCACAACATGTCATGATTTTAGCTCTCTGGCTGCACTCTCAGCCACGCCCACTTCGTTCTGCACAGAGATCAGCTGCAGGAGAAAGCTTCTTTGGGAAAAATATAAAACAAAGCTATTTTAAATGACCGCGCTGCTTGCTTCGGCTTTTTTATTTAATTTAATTGTGTTTTTAAATGTATTTTTCTTTTTCACTTTGGCTTTTATGAGCTGCTACTTCCTTCACCGCAGATACCATACCATACCATACCATTTTATTTATAAAGCACTTTAAACAGGAACAAGTCCACACCAAAGTGCTGGACAAACAAACACGCAACAGGCAACACAGACAATGAAGTACAACACGAAAAACATAAAAACATTGCAGATCATAAATCAAACGATCCAATACAAATCAGCTGGCATTGAAAGCGATGGAGTAGTAGTGAGTTTTTAACCGGGATTTGAAAACCGAGAGGGAGGGGGCCTGTTTGATGAGCAGCGGTAACTCGTTCCAGAGTCTTGGGCCTGCTACAGAGAACGCCCTGTCACCCCTGCGCTTAAGGCGAGTTTCTGGAACTATTAAGAGTACCTGATCCTCTGACCTCAAAGCACGTGGAGGGACATATGGGTGTATCAGATCCGAGAGATAGGCGGGGGCGATGACGGGATCGCAGATGACGGGAGATGCAGAGATGTGCAGGCGCAACTCACCCATCCATCCATACCCGCTTCTTCCCAGTTAGCGGGAGTCAGTGGTGCCCATGTCCAGCCATCACTGTGCGAGAGGTGGGGACACCCTGGACAGGTCGCAAATCCATTTCAACTGGCGGGTCAGTGGACGCATGGCTGTCCATCTTAGCTTAATGTGGCTACAGTATTTTGTTTTAAACCTCTTAAACCAGCCGGTCGGACCAGCCTCCTTCTCAACAAGCAGATTAACAAAATTTTATATTGTGCATTGTTTAGTTTTCTTTGTTCTGATTCGTAAAATCACATCAAAGCCTGAGACCGTCCGGAACCTCAGTCGTGACAAGTTGACAATGCAGTGCATTAACATCATATCCGGAAGATGTCCGTAAATTTCAGCTAAATCTCAGACTTTGGTTATCCCGTGCAAATGCGCCACATAAAAAGCAGACGTTGGGGTGATTACACTGGTCCTTCGGTAAAACTAATCCCATGCAAATAGGGCTATTGATGTACCCCTCCTCCAATGCAAGAGTTGGGGGTTCAATTTCACCAGCCGATGTGTCCCTGGGCAAGACACTGAACTCCTCATTGCCTTTGTTGCGTGTCCCATTGGTGTATGACTGTGATAAAGCACTGATTATTCTTTGTATAGATCTAGAGTGCTAGGTAAATGAGGGCACAGATTGTAGTGTAAAGCACTTTGAGTATCTTAAGATAGAAAGGTGCTATACTGTATAAGTACAGTCCATTTAACATTTATTGTCCATTTATTTTTAATTTAATAGAAACCTACCATTTTTTTTTAAACCAGCATGGAGCAGAAGTCAAACTCAGGTGGTTTTTTTTTTCCCAATAAAGTTCTGATCGGTGTTTTCACTTCCATACAGAGCGTCACTCGCAGTCACTGCCATCCTTTCACAGCACAGCATTTCTACGTCTTTTAATCCATCTGCAGGGGGGAAGGGGGGCTTCCAGGCAATTTACGGCATTCTGTAATACAATAAGTCCTTTCTGCTTGAAGGAACGGTGAAGGCTGTTGACAATGAGTTGGGTTCAGCTTCATAATAGAGCCGGTTACTTTCAGCTGTTCAATAAAGATGATGCTTAAAATTTAAATCACATTAAGCCTTTAATAAGTATGTTGGTTCAATAACTGCTGCTTTAACTGGCAACAAAACATCCACTCTGCATATTACTGTGAATGTAAAATCAATTTGTTCCTTACAAATTGATAAGGAATGTGAAACTTTACGATGCACGTAACATTGCTAAAGTATGATTTTTTTTGCCAAATCAAGTTTAATTAACAGCATATTATATCATTGGCAGATAAGACTTACCTCAAAACTAACAGTGTCCAACATTAGAAGTGACTACGGTAGTTGTAACATAAGCCAAACAGTTTCCTTCGTCCGTGGGAAAAGATTTCTCTATCGTCTATCTTGATTGTGATTGGCCAAATGACTCGCATTCCAACAAAGATATTCCATTGTAGACAGAACCCTTGTTGTTTCTTAAAGTCCAATCAATGAGAAATTATGCCATCTACCACACCTTTGACACCGCTCCCCCACCCCCAAACAACTCGGGATCTAGATAATTCACATAAATGACACATTTTGTTTGAAATTGTCAAATTACGCTGAAAAGCAACAACTTTGCAGGTATGATAAAATGAGGGAAAGCACTTTGTGTAAAATGATGCAATAGGATGTAGCGTTTGTAGCAACAACAATGTGTCTCGTGAGCCTGAAAAAGCTTTGAGAACACAAAACAAAATTGTCCTGAGGAGATTTAAAATGACTATAGAGGCAAATTAAAGAGATAATAAGTGTATCTGTAAGTGTCCGTAGCATCTTTGACATTAGCATTCATACAGTTTCAATAAAATGATAACTAAAGACCTAGCTCTTTCTATAGTTCATCACTGACAAGATTTGACTCCAACACTGGTATCACATGTTGGTGTAGATTCAGTCTTCCAGGACATGAAAATTTAAACAAGAGTACAGTATACGGCACATTCTACGCCCATCTACAAACTATTATACAGCAATCCATGGCAAAAGTCCAGACAAGCAAAGACTTTGTTTTAACTTTAACCTTGATTTGTGACCTTCATGACGTTGGTATCAACATAATTAATATTTCGATCGATCCACAACCCCCTACCAAAGTGATGAAATTAGGCCTGACTGTTCATGACCTCAGTCACTTTGTCAAGTGTCCGATATGGACCTGATTCAGTGCCACAGATGAACAAGACCTCGGTTGAATTAAAAAAAAAAATTGTCATGTTCAGACTGTCAAAAAAATCAGTTACGAGTCAGATATGAGCCAAAAATAAAAAAATATTTTAATCCACTTTTTCCTGCTGTGTGAACGCAGCCTAAAAATAAAAATCTGAGAGTTAGTTCATAATTTGTCCAGCTAGACAATTTGGGTTTACTCCAACAGTTGATGCTTATTCTTAAACAAAGATCTGACAAATTGTTTTTAGTTTTTGTTGTGGACGACTCTTAGCTACCAGCACACCAGATTGTAGATCAGCATCGGTGAATATGACCAAACTGTAGCCTATTTGGCCTTTCCTAGAGTTAGTTGGCTGTAGGGGCCATCTTGAATTGTGGTGGTAGATGTGCATCTCATAATTAACTCATTTAATTCAAATCCATCCGCAGATTTATGAGATTTTTTTGGTAAACGAACAGAAACACTAACAGAGTAAAAACATTGTCGTCTGCCTTCGCTCTTTTGACAGCAACAAAACTAATCTCAGTATTAAATGCTTTAATATGTGACATGCTGCACTCACCAAATCCCCCCAAAAGGAACATTACTCACATATTGCAAAACAAATCTTATTTCCTCATAAAAAAAGGAACTATAACTCTCATAGAAAACCAGAATGACCCCTGTAGTTCAGCCAGCAGCAGAGTGACGCTCAGGTCCTTCTGTGGTTTGAACTCTGAGGACAGAGCCAGTGAAATGTTTTACTGCATTTTGAATATTTCTCCTAACAGTCCGTTTATATTTCTCCTCTTCGTCAGTGTGACACTGGCAGAGGACTGAAGTCCCTCTCCTGCAGTCAGTGTTTGCAGGCTGAGTCAGAGGAGGCCGTGACTAATCGTGAAATAACTCGTCGCGTATCTGAGAGAAACCGGCAGCGTGGCTTCGCATTTTCAAATCTGCTGAACATAACTTCACACCTCCTGCGTCTGTTTGCATCCTAATCAGCCATCAGTTTGGATTGCATTTTCCGTGACGATTCACCAAAGAGTTGAGAGAGGTCATTGAAGCCAAATCTGCCCAAATGTTGACCAGTTTGATTTGAGATGACCTGATGGAGACGCAAGAGCTTCAGCCTCATATCAGTGGACAGAAACCAACCGTTTGTATAAATTCCAGTTCATCTGTTCAACTCAGAGTCGCAGGAGCTGGTGTCCATGTCCAGCAGTCACTGTGGGAGCGGCGGGGGACACCTGGGCATGTTTCCAGTCCATCACAGGAACACCTGGACAGGTCTCCTGTCCATCACAGGGACACAGAGACAACCAACCATTCACACTCACTCACCTAGGGACAATTTAGAGTTACCAATTAACCTAACATGGACGTTTCTTGGTCTGTGGAAGAAAACCGGAGTGCCCGGTACTCAGAGAGAACATGTAAACTCCACACAGAAAGGCCGGTAGATGGCAGCATCAGCAGCTCCAACCACTGCACCACCATGTCGCCCACTAAATCCACGTGTTGGATCTTCAAAGTGAGAAAATTCACCAGGGTTGTCAATTTTAAGGAAAATTGTTTGAGTCTAAACTAAACAAATTTGCTGTCTCTGGAAATGTTTTGTATGAGGGACAAATTTTATTTAAAATCTAATTTAAAAGAACAAAGTTTGTATTATTTTCTTCACAAAAATCATGTTAAATAGAAACTGGAAATGTGCTGCTGTTGTTCGGTGTATTGCGTTGCACTAGTGATTAGCGTGTATCTTAGATCTTTTAGAGTACCGTTTGGCGTTGGTTTAGCGTATATCTTAGTCCACCAACAGAACAGAGCACCCCGCCTACCAAACCAACACCCCCCCCACCACTGACATAGCGTTAAGCTAGCGGCGTGTAATACAGGTGTTCTAGCTAAAAAGCTAAAGGCAGCACCCACGGTGCCTCTTCTCTCATACTGAATCCGCTCCCCCACTTTCAAAAACTGTCTGTACAAACAGCGTACAGCTCAAACGTGTCACGCTAAGCTAGCAGCACGCAATACAGGCACTCTAGCTAAAAAGCTAAAGTTGTCTTTTACCTCATGCAGAATCCACCCCGGCTCAAATCGGTTGGTACAAACTGCGCTCAGACATGTCTCTGTCCCCCGTCCCCCACCCCAGTCAACAAAGATCATGGATGAGCACCTTGCCATGTCAAGTTAACAAGTTAACTGTATTTACTTTTTCTTTTTACACTTTATATTTGTGGGTGTAACTGGGACCTTGTGTACACAGTTTGGTTCCAATTCATATATCACATGCGAATGACAATAAAGAACCTTGAACGTCAGGGTAATTTTCAGGTTTGCTCAAAATAAACAGACAATTTATACATTTTAATGGAAGAATGTAAAATTACTATAGTTTACTATTAATAAAACAAGCTTGGGAAATACAAATAATAAAAAAAAAACTAAACAAATGTGTTTTTAGACCAAAAAAAAAACAAACAAATGTTTTTGTATTGTCAAAAAATTTAGAGAATGTATTTTTCTTTATGCAGTCATCCAAGTTTCACCATCCAATCCTTTAAACAACTTGGTGAAAATTAAAAATATTTGCTGTTAAATGAAACTTCTGCAACCTCTTGTTTTTAACAAATCAGCAAAATGTCAAAAATGACAAAATAATCTTCACCGGAATGGAAATAAAGACAGAAAACAACAGAAGCACTACACAACATTTTAGTAGTGACATTTCCTTCTGAAGGTTTTTTTTTTTTGTGTTGGTTAACATCGGAGAGTCATTTTAAATTATTTTTAATTTTAGTCTCTCAACAAGACGACAAAGTTGGAGGACATACACGATTTCTGAACAACAAACTGAAGAGCAGCAGTTAATTCCTGATTCAGAGATTTTCCGAACATCTAACAATCCTAATCTGTGTTGATGTTTTCTGACAGACACTCAAGTGCCACTTGTGTCGGAAAAGTACCATAGAAAAAAAGTTGCCTCGATTTGCTCTAATTACATCTCAGCAACAGTTTCTTTCATTTCCTCATTTCTGATTCTTCATCTGATCTCTAAGAATAAAAACTGAAACTTTATTATTTTCTGCTTAACCTTTTAATATTTTTACATCTCGCCACGGTAGGGAGATATTTAATAAACCTGTGGAGTGGAGGAATATAATACCTGGTATTTGTTTTGCCATTTTACATTCAATTGTTGCTGTCAAGGAGTTAAAAACTAATTTAATTTATTTGTTGTCAAACAGAAGGCCCCAGTTTTCACAGATATTAATTTATAATCTCAAGGAGCAGTAAATTAGATGGTTTAAATTTGATAAGTTGGTTATTTTAGTCTACCTTAACTGTTGTATTTATATAAAAAATTAATAAAACCTTGTGTTTATATATAAAATCCCACGCAGTTTTTCTTTATTTCTCTTAATAATCTGTGCAGGTCTTGACATAACGTCTTATTAAATTCACTGAACGGAGTGTAAAACTAATCTGGTCTGATCTCTGATGGAGCCTGAAATAAACGGTGTTTGTGAAAAATATCAGATTAGTAATTAATTACGTTTCTTTGAGTTGCCAGCTCCCGACACGTCGCTGGCCTTCTGAGAAACTCCTGAGCGCTCCACACAAGATGTTTTTATTTTAATGTGTGAGAAACGGTGAGAACACAAACCAAAATAAGTCAAAGTGGGTAATTATGCCCTCAGGTGACTAATTTCAGTTCACATTTACTTAATTGTCATAAAGTTGTTTTGTTTATGGCTGAAGGGCTGAACGCTGCAACAGAGCTGTTTGGATGGAAAATGAGTTGTGGTGTGATTTATTAGATGTTGATCTTGCATGATTTCATTTTATTTTTATTTACTTTTAACATTTGGACTTTAATGAACTCTGTTGGTCTTGAAGACAAACTGAAACTTTTATACAAAGCTCAAAAGGCCTGGAAACAGCCTTGATGGAGGACTGCTTTTATTTTGAAGAGATATTTTTTTTAAATCACAAAACATTTATTCAAATAGCTAAAATCTCAGCCTAATAAAGTGTCTTTAAAATATAAAAAAATTGAAAATGTAATAACTGCATTTTTTCATGATGAAACTACAAAACAGAAAAAAATGTGACAAAGCAATACAAAAAATAATAAATTACAATTTTTACTCTGTTGTGACACCACTGACTTTTGAAAGTTTTAATGAAAAAAATAAAGTATTTAAACAGAGATGCATCCTAAAAAAAAGCTTCCTGTTAATCATTTTAAATATAAATTTCAATCTGTTTTAAGATACAGTCTAAATTTTTAGCTAGTCCAGTCCTTTATTCTTTGTGTTTTAATAAAAGTAAGTATTTACTGTCCTTTCAGTTGTATACAAATGAATTAGTACCACACAGAGATAAACTGAAACTAGAAAAAGGACTGGAACCTGGACATTGAAGTCACGATAAGCGATAGCCCCCTAGTGGCTGTTGCAGGGATTTTATTTTGTACGTCCATGAAAACAACAGGACATTTGGCCGATTAAAAAAATAATAACTTCAGATAACTTTTTACTGGTGTTGATATTTGTTGATTCATGCCCTTTGTTCAAACACTTTTTTTTTCAAAATGTTAAATTTTAGTGAGGTTTATTTTTATTTATTTCTTTACTAGTTATTTATTCACGGTTCTGTTTCTGGTTATAAATTAGACATCCAAACAAAAAATGGAACCTTTGAATTCTATGAGCAATTTTTTTTTAATTACTGTAAAATTGAATGTCATTCAGCTTGGTCAGAAAACATTAAAAACTCAATAATTTATTAAATTCTGTGCTCACAGTTGTTAGCTACATCTTAAAAAAGCATTAGCCCAAGTCTTGAAGCTTTCATTTGGCATCAATACCTAAACTGTATTTTCGTATGCGGGTGGTAAATGTACATTGTGTATTTGAGGGTATGATTGTACTGTATTGTCTTTTCCATGGTGCAGTTGGTAGAGCTGTCACATCTTAGAGAGGTTGCCAGATCAAATCCCAACTTGGAACCCATCTGGGTGAGGTTTGCACGTTTTCGTCGTGGGTTTTCTCCAACAGACCAAAATCAGAGTCAGAGAGTCAGAGAAACTTTATTGTCATTCGCACCACATTTGGTGCATGTGATGGAACGAGATTATGTACACAGGGTCCCAGTTACATCCAACAATAAAATGTAAAAGAAAAACAGTAATAACATCTAAGATATGAACTAAGAAAAACATCAACTAAAAATACACTAAGCACTAATATCATAGAAAACATTACTCCAAACAGCAGCACGAACATGAGTCTGTATGAGCAGATGGGCACGAATGAACACAGCAACATGAAACAGATCAGCAGCAACATGATGTGATATTTCACAGTGATTATTCTGGTTAGATATTCATGAGTCTAACAGCCTCAGGGTAGAAGCTGTTCCTCAGTCTAGTGGTTCTACACTTAATGCTCCTCAACCTCCTTCCTGAGGGGAGTGGGGCAAAAAGTGTGTGTGCTGGGTGAGTGGGGTCCTTCATGATGCAGGTGGCCCTCTTCCTGCTTCTGGAGGTGTAGATGTCTGTGATGGTGGGGAGACTGATCTTAGGCTTTATGCATTTTAGGCTAATTAGTGACTTTAAATTGTTCCTAGGTGAGAGTGAGAATGTTTGTCTCTTTATGTCCCTGTGATGGACTGGAGACCTGTCCAGGTTGTCCCCCTCCACCCATTAACTGCTGGACATGGGCACCAGGGACCTGGAAAGGAAGAAGCATGTCAAGAAAATGGACAGATGGACAATAAGGAAAGGAAACATGAACTTTGTCCACTGAAAGTTGAAATTTAAAGACATTTTTTTAAAAAGCTAAACTGGGAAAACTGCACAACCACAAGACCATGGTGATCTGCTCCAACAGAATTTATTTTATTTCACATTTGGAAAAATGTAAGATACAAATTTCCACAAGCTGTACTGAATTTGATGCAGGGTTGGTTGGAGCTCTGGACTGAAAGAAACTCTGCTTCGCTTCAACTCCACACATTTAGAGCAAAATCTGTAATACGTTTAAAAAAAAAATCTTTTGACCTGAAATAGACTCGGAAAAGTCTTCCAGCTCTGTTCCTGGTAGGTCATCTCTTCTGTCCCGGGGCACGAGATTACGGTAAACCTGAATTATCCTGTCTTGAACAGGCTAGTAATTGTGATGGACCTCACCTGAAAGGAAGGTCAAGGAAAAAATACAAGATTTATTGAGAATTTTAACAGAGATCATTCCTTTTTTTTTTATCCAAAATGTACAGTTGTTTAAAAAAAAAACATGGGAAAAGCTTTGGCAGGTTTAAAAAAAGTGAAATACTTTACTTAATTTCAAATGTAGCTTCTATTGTGCCTCAATCACACAGAGTTTACGTCGGTTAAACCTTGGGATATTTCTACGCCTCTCGGTTTGCTAGATAAAGCTGAAAAGTATCACAGGACTGGAGCAGTCCACAGAATATGTTGACTTACAGGTTTTCAGTGAAGGTGGGTTCACCTCTGCAGACAGTTACATGGAGCCACGTCAGGTGGACTTTCTTACATTTGTTCAGCTCATGGCATCGCTCTCATACGTTGACTGACACGACCGGGATGGAGTGGGAGGACTCGGAGGTCAATCACTAGGAGTCGTTGGAGGCACTCCAGTAAAATCACGATTCTTGGTAGAGTTCATGTCACGCAAAATTATACAGCAAGTTCAGAGACTGTCAAATACCTTTTAGGACAAAAAATATGTTGAGTTTAACAAAGAAATTATTATAATGGAAGGAATAACATTAGGCTTAGATTAGAGCCCGCTGGAAATGTTTATAAAGCCAGAAAGGCTGCATGGCTTATTGTTTCTCTCACACGAAGGCCGGGACACAAGTAATAAATATACTAAAACAATTATCTGCAACTGCAGAGGTTAACCAATAATTACACATCCCTCATGTTCAGAGGAAAGAAAACCTGCATGAAATCGAGAGCTGAACATCGGTCTGTGTGACTCTGGTAAAGACCGATCACCTGGAGGTAATAAAACAGAAATGTACAGCAGTCCCTTGTTTATCGCAGGTGTTCGGGACCACGCCCACCCGCGATAAGTGAAAAACCGCAAAGTAGTCCGAGTTCAGTAAACTTTGTCCATGACATGTGCCAGGCTGCAATCACCTGTTACTCCCAATATCCTTCCTTAAATAAACAATTTAATTTAAATACTGCAACATTTTAAATAAACAATCCATGCAGCGGGGATTGTTTATTTAAAATGTTGCAGTATTTAAATTTAATTTGTAGAGAAGAGAAGAGTAGCAGGACGTCAAAGGGATGTCACACAGCTTCAACTCTGCAGCCTGGAGCAGAAAAGTTCTTCTTGATCAGTTACACTTCAACAACTGAACACGAAGTTCTAAAATAATTAAAAATAGCTTTTAACACTTTTGAATTTTGTGATTATGATGATTTTTACGATGTGACATACTTTGAATTTTAATTTGGAAGACAAAAGTCAATCAGTGCATTTGGACAGCAAAGGGTTAACCCTTCACAAAGTTGCAGCAGGAGAAATGTGTGTGTGGCACAGAAGATCAGCTGATCAGCTGCAGGAGGGAGCGCCCCCTTCACTGGTGGGCTGCACACACGGTGCATTTAAAAAAAAAAATTTATTTTAAGTAAACAACCCATGGCTCATCCATCAATCAGCCAATTCTGTCATGTCCAATCTTATTTTTATTATATTTTTTATTTTATTTATTTTATTGAGGGTGTTGAGATTTGTAGAGTGAGTGAGGTGAAGTTTTTGGGTGTTATCATTGATGACAAACTGACATGGAAACAACACATAAATTCTGTAAGAATAAAAATAGCTAAATCGATTGCAGTACTGTACAAAGTCAGAGACCTATTGAATGATAAAGCTCTGTATTTGTTGTATAACACAATCATTGTTCCACACTTAATCTATTGTATTGATGTTTGGGGGAAAGCGTGTAAAACAATCACAAAGCCTATTTTTGTATTACAGAAAAGAGCTGTAAGAATTATCACTAGAAAACATTACCGTCATCCATCAAGTACATTATTTTATCAACTGAAGTTATTGAAGTTCCATGATTTGGTAGATTATAATATTTTATCAGTTATGTATAGGGCTCAGAATAATGCATTACCTTTAAATATCCAAATGCATTTTGTTAAAAGACAAAGTTGTTATAATCTTAAGGGGACAGAGATAGTATTTGTAAAACCAAAATTCAGAACTAGTTTGAAGGGACGGTCCACCTCAATCCAGGGAATTAGATTGTGGAATGGTTTGGAGAATGAAGTTAAAAATGCCAAGTCAATGTTTACATTTAAGAAAATGATCAAAACTAAATTGTTAAAAAATATATATGAAGTAGCGTAATGTGTATTGTATTAGAAAAATTTGAAAGAGTTATTCGTTTTGTTCTGTTACTGGAAGATTGTTATTGTTTGAACAGATTGTTTGAAAAAGGGGTAGATATAATAAGATTTTTTCTTCTTTCTGCTACCTTTCATTTTTTTATATTTTGTATGTTATTGTTCATGGGATTGTTTTGTATTTTTTATTTTTTTAAAGAACACATTTTATAACAAAAAAAATGCGATATAGCGAACCCGCGAAAAACGAACTGCATAGTAGTGAGGGACTACTGTATAATTGTAATAGAATAATGCGGTTGGTAATGTATTTAAACACTTACTGAGTCTGGCATTATTGTAGATGCGCAGTTTAGCAGACTTTAATCTTGCACAAACTGCCACCAATGCGAGTTCTTCCTTTTTCCGATACTAAATTGTTTTTACTGTGATTAGACAATAAATGTAACTTCACAGGAGACTTCAATTTATATTGGTCTACCAAAAAATAGACCTTTTATTGAAACTATCACAAAAATTACATTAAACATTTGTATCGATATTAGCTCTGATTTAATAACTACGTTGACAAGAATTCAAATTAAAACAAACAGACAGTTGGACCTTTCTGTTGGCACATTACTTAAAGTTTACCATGATGAAAACAAACATAAGGAGGAGTTTAAGGAGGAAAGATAAAAGATTGAAATGAAATGGTTGAATCTTATCTTGAGATGTTTAACCAGAGATAGCACCCTCTGCTCGGTTTCGGCTGGACGTCCGTCCCGTGATGAAACGGCTTTTACCTTCGTGAAGATGATCCTGTCTCAACTCCGGTAAATTAGTCAAGCCAGACGTGCATGCTGCTGCGTTTTACAGGCGACCACTTTCATCTTGCCACGGTCTCGAGACCGTCTGCGTCGGCCTCCCAGAGTAATGCCCAGCTCTGGTTTTGTTCAAGATAACTTCAGAAAGAGTGTCACCGCTTGGAGCTGTGACACTCGAAGGGGTTCACAGCTGACGTGCTGTTTGAACCTTTGCTGAAGACGTGGGTCGAGTTGGCACAATGACCGGGCGTCTCCTGCTTTCTCCAGGGAGAGATGCCAGGTGTCAGTTAGTTCTCTCCCAAAACTCTAAAGCCAAAAATGCAGGAAGTGCCCTTTAAGAAGGGGGTGTGACTTAGTCACATACTTCCTGCTGATTGGCTGTCCATCACTAGAGAAGGAGTGACTTTGCAAGTGAGTGAGTTTGAGTGACAGATGATAGGGTAGACAAAACATAGAAAACATAAGTGAGAAGATGCAGGTGCATGTGATTTGTTTTGAGAACAGATTCATTGTTTTTAGAAAGGACGGGAGACCGAAAGCAAGCTATGTCTAGCACTTTTCCTTCGAAACAAAAACAGTTCAAACAAATACGAAGGATTGTTCCTTCAACTTTAGACACTTATTCTGCCTAGAGCAGACAGTTCAAAGCACGATCATTCTGAGATGTTCTCTTAACTTTGTCATATTTAAAATATACCAGCTTAGTCAAATCATCATTGAAATGACAAAAATACTGTTTGATCAATTCTGAATTAACACACATTAAAGAGAAAGTTCAATCTGATTAATTAGTGTCCATTAATTCATACTAATTGTAAAAAATATAAGTGTCCATTTGTCTCCTTGAGGGCCTCAAGAAGGTGTAACACTGAGAGTTCCAGAGAGATGCAGAGAGGCCCACATCCCATACGGACATGAGGTTGCTATATCACTACATAATTAAGAATTAGATGTTAGGCATGTTCCTACTTTTTTCCCATTTAGTTTTTTTTTAATGAGTTAAATGTTGAAATGGTGTTGGAATAAGCTCCTGACCATCAAAAGAAAGGCTACAAGAATATTTGTGTCGGTAAGATTAACAAAAAGATAAATTATAGATTAAATGAGACAACTGATAATACAGCTAATAAATGGTGTCCTGTTCACATGTGTTTTTATGTTACAGTTCTACATCGTACTGGTGGCACGGTGACACAGTGGGTAGAGCTGCCGCCGCTCATTGCAAAGGTTGCCGGATAAAATCCCAGCCGTGGCCTTTCTGGGTAGAGTTTTCATGTTCTCTCCGTGCATGCATGGGTTTTCTCCGGGTACTCTATAGTTTCCTCCCACAGACCAAAAATATGCATGTTAGGCTGATTGGTAACTCTAAATTGTCTCTAGGTGTTAGTGAGAGTGAATGGTTGTTTGTCTCGTTTGTCTCTAACTGGAGACTTGTCCACGGCCCCTGCCTCTCACACAGTGATTGCTGAGTATGGGCACCAGTGACCCCTGCAACCCAAAAAGGAAGAAGCGTGTAAAGGCAATGGATAGATGAGCCTACATCATTCAGTTTTAATGAGTCTTATGATGGTTGGGTGTGAAACACGAGGCTTGTTATTTACTCGAGCAGGACTGATGGATCGGTTTGACCTTTGGTATTGGCTGACCACGCCATTTACCGTCATCCGCATGATTGAGAGGTCTCCCACAAACAGCGATGAAAACATCCAAAAATTGGATTTTTGTTAAACACGTTCTTTTTTTCTGTAACATTTCTCTACTTTGTGCATTAACTGGACTACATTTTTAAGGAAATAAAATGAGAAACACATACAGCACATTATACACTCATCAACAAACTACAGTATTGTACACCAATACAGCAATCTATAGCAATGGCTCAGGCAAGCAAATGTCTTGAATAACCTTTGACCTTGATTAGTGACCTTGACTTTAGAGCTGGGGTGTTGAAAAGATTACGTGACACACTGTGTAGTGGTGGTAAAAATGTGTATCAAGTTTTCTTTCGATGTATAAAAACAGCTCTGAAACATGTAGTGTCGGCAGTATGTGAATGCACGGAACGAACACGTAACCGGTACAGAGCAGGGATACAACAATTTACTGACGCACACGGAAACTCACCCGTTGATGATCCGAACCATTTGATGATCAGACTTCACCAGAACCACTCAGGAGTTCTATGGTGGAAGTAGTCTGAATATAAATAAGATCCAACGTGGAGACAGAGTCTGAGGACATTTTCTGTCCGGAACATTTGTGGACTTACACCATGGACAACTTCCTGTGTCCTGTCTTATGGATGGACGGATAGGGACAGTCTAGGGGACAAAGCGTTTGGCATTTCTGTTACTCGGATGCTAAGTTGAAGCAGGGACACTGTTTTACTAAAGGGGGTCATCTGTGACCTTGACCTCTGACTCCATGACCTTGAAATCAAAAGGGATCACCTTCGACACACGAGGTGTCCAGCTGGCCAGTTAGACATTTCTGTAATAAACGGTTATCAGTTTAGAGTTTGGACAAGAAACAGAATATTAGGAGGACTCGCCTGATTTGTCCTCTACCTTTACAATTTGTTGTTGTTGTTGTTGTTGTTTCTGCAGGAGGACAACAAGTCCTCAGTCTGTTTGCTTTGAACAACTGCAGCTTGACTTGACTTACCATCTGTGGCGCTCAAACAATACAAGCTAAAGTAGAATAAAAAGACTCAACACACTTTAGCTGCTTAAACGATTAAATAACCAGTGAGTTTTAGGAGGCAACGCATTTAAGTCAACTTAAAGATTAAAAGGCAAACAAAAAAATGAACATTTATCTTCGGTGGTTGTGTTAATAAAGGTCTCATTAAAATTGTATTAAAAAGGAAATAAATGCATATTTTCGGTTTAATAATCTTTTTTTCTTCCACTAACAAGCTGTTCTGAAGCGTTTATTTACCAAAATAAGTCATATTATTTTAGGATCCTCGATAATTATCTTGATGTATTAGTTTAGTTTAACAATTGACTAATGTTTTCTGAAGAAAAAAACTAGCAGAATACATGTATTTTTAAGTCAGCAGCACGTTTCAGACAGTAAGAGATCTGACAGAATGATTTATCAGACGTGCTCAATACAAGCAACGTGTTTATTTCTTAGTTTTTAACGCTGAAAACAAACAAATTTAAAAAAAAACAATCCAGGTGATGACTGATGGAGAGCGTTCAACATCCACTTTCTGAGTTCTGTCACATCCAGACCTGCAATCAGACTGAATGAGCAGTTCTACTTATAATCATGGACGTTGTCGGGCTGTTTTCTCCTCCTCACGTTCTTACACCTTGTTGAGTTTTCTCCTCAGACCCAGAACTGCAATCAGTGTGGGAACAAATGTGCCTCCAATCATCAGCCATGAGATGTTTACTCTTATTTTTCTTACATATCGACTTTCTTACCAGCACTGCTATCATCAAATTATCCTAAGATAGCACCCGCCGGGCTTTTTTATTGTGTAATGTACAGTACTCTCATCTATTAATAAATGTGTTTTTAACAGCACATGTTACCGAAAACACAATTCTTGCACTTCTTGAATGACATAGCAGCAAATGAAGCTTGACCTGCCATAACTGGACGAACAAAATTACTTTTTTGCTGTTACAAGGATTTGAAAGCCTTTAGAAGTGTTTTTAATGTGCTCTTTGCACAATTTTTTTAATCTTTAAATTAAGAGCTTGAACCAATATCTCTGCATGTTCAAAACAATTCAATAAATGTCTAAAAAGAAATTTAAAAAAAGATTGCATACAAATACAAGAACATAATCCCTACGAGCAAACACAACTTTAGTGACAAGTGTAGCTCAGTCAAATCTAGCACTAACACTGAATTCATCCAGTTCCAGGCTGTTGGAGCTGTGAGCGTTGCACCCGGGCGGGGTAATACTCACGGTCGCTGCAGAAAGGTCCTCCGTAGGTGGTCATGGTGCAGTCACAGGAGAAGCCCTCCCACAGCTGCAGACACACACCTTGGTGGTGGCAGGAGTCCTCTGTGCAGGTGGTGCTGGGGCCTGCAAGGCGTTCACACCAGATTGCATTTTAATTTTGCATCTACACTTTCCATCAAAGATGGGCAAAATAAATATGTTATCCTGTAAAATTTCTATTAAAAAAAAAGGTTCCTAAAGATCCATCATATTTTGACCTATTCTGGAACCCTGCTTGAGCAGAATCTGAAACGTGTGCAATGTGCTGCCTGTAATTTATGGTGCGCAGTGAGATCATAACTGTAAGGAAAATTCATTTACGGTTATTTAATCCAATTAATAATAAAAAAATATATAATACTGGAAATGCATTTACATGCATTTACTTTATATCTGAAACTTAGGTTAAAAAATAAAGCTAACATTGGCAAAACCTTTTATCTAGCTAGTACAACAACTAGCTAGATAAGTTTTTTTTTTTAAAGATTCAAAATAACTTCTTTGTTGAAATGTACTAAGACAGGACAGAATCATTCTAAAATAGCTACTAAACTATTTAGTACAGTTAGCAAACCAGCTGCCCAGTTAGGTTTTATGCTACCAAAAAAAGTTAGTCTATTAGGAGTTTTAGATAGCTAGAGCTACCAGGTTAGTTAGCTTTCACGATAGATAGACTGATGGAATAATCTGTTTTGCTGTCTGTAACCATGTTTGTACGTTTGTGTTCATACGAGTTTGCTCACTGTGGACACCACTTAATGGAGCAACCAAAAGAAAAAAATGAATGTTTGTGTTTTTATTATTGTGACCCGCCCCACATAAAGTCACTGCAGCATTTGCATTTTCTGGTGCCATTATTTGATGTTTGCAAACACACTATATACAGTACAGTATTTTTCAGCTTCATTTTACTGCACCGCCCCGGCGAAATGCAGTTAATTTGACCATTAAAGTGCATTTATTAAGTAAAATTTCAACCGAGACACACTTTTACTATATCTAAAAAAGTTCCTCTGGACGTTCACAAAACAAAGCAAAACAAACAAACAAACAAAAAATGTAGGAATGTTTTGTCTTTCCTCCGAAAGATTTCTTCAGTCTGAGGTGCTGTACAGCTAACCCCCTACCGACGACTCCATCGACCTACGGCAACCCGGACCTACGAACGTATCATATTTAATAAAAATATGAAAATAAAATAAAAAACTTTTTTTTTTGTGTTTAAATGTTATTAATGTCATGTGTGCAGCACTTTGTTGCAGCTGTGGTTGTTTTAAAGGCTTTATAAATAATATTTTAATAAAAATTATACGTTTTTTATCATATTACGCAACTTCCGGCCGTTCCAGGAAATGCCCGGCAGCCATTTTAGGTAGTTCTGTTGTGCCGGCCGGCAGCTGGTTGTGAGGACTCTGTTTCTTCCAGGATTGCCTCATATGGATAAATTACTAAGCTGGAATTGCTCTGTGGACGTCTCAGCCTGGAGCAGCAGCCGTGGATCGATCACCGATCGCTCTGTCATCGCGCCGGACCGCCGCGCGAACAGCAGCTCATGGCCTGGCTAACAGGCAGCTAGCAGAAGCTAACACAGGCCTCGAGCAGCTGCCGTCTGTTCGCCGCGCTGCTCGGCCGACAACATCAACGCATGGCAACCTAAGATGTCGGCTTTGACCATCTCAAAGTAAGAAATTATATTTTTATTTATTCTGTATTAATTAATTATTTTATTCTGTAATGATTTTACAGTATTGAATGTGCTGTGCTGAATAGCAATGTTTAACATTACTGCACACTACTGTACATGCTGTACAGTTACTGTGTGTGTTTATGGATGAATGTGTGGTGTAATGTGTTAGATAAGTGTTTGTAAATAAAGTTCTGTGCATGTTTATGGCCCAGTATGTCCGCTTGTTCAGTCTCATGCCGATAAATTTGTGTGCGGCGCTCCGTTAGCGTTATTTCCGCGACGTACGAACGAAATCAGGACCTACGAACAAGACGTTATTTTCACCCCCTAGCTACGGCAGAATCGACCTGAGAACGGTCCTTAGGTCCGGAACTCGTTCTTAACTCGGGGGTTTGCTGTATATATATATATATATATATATATATATATAGTATATATATATTATATATATATATATATA
>JBBPBX010017011.1:12592-38035 GCA_038048925.1 Garcialebias charrua | reverse complement strand
TCTATATATCAGAACCTTATAGGCGGAGCAGAACTCTGCTGGACTGAAGCATATTTGTGTCGGACGTCTCCCTCGTGTCATTTACTATAATGAATAAAATCGGTTAAGCAATCCTCTTTGTGGTTAACTTCTTTTATAAACAAACTGTGCGTCATCGTTATCATTAACTTGGTAATAAATCTGTTTATATTAAAGAAGAGATGTGTGAAATCATGTTTGAGAGTCACGTCTCAGTTCCTGGTACACGTTCCTGTTTTTAGTGTTTTACATCGTTTTATAATTTCTCCTATTTTCATTTTATATGCTTTTTATATGATTTTCTATTGTTGGCTGTACCTCATCTGTGTTCTTTGTTAAAAACAGATCGCTCTTGTAAATGAGTCCTCAAGGCTCAATGAGACTAACCTGTATACATAAAGGTTAATGACTGAAAAGAATGAGCGTTGTAAAGCATGCTGGGTAGGAATTGTGTCTGCAAAGTTTCTGACTGTTTAGTGGACTTAAATTTACTGGATTTAAATTCAGCAAAAGCTATATCCACTAAAGGTTTTCAAATATAGCAAAAACACTAGTCCGTTTCACTATTAGTGGATTAACAGAACTGTGAGCACCACTGATCAAGGCTACCATTGGCTACCCCCTGGCTCCACCATTGCACCTGGTCATAGATATAATTGCTCATTTTGCTCACCAGTATCCGTCACTGTGCATCACCATGGACAAACTACCTTTTTTCTTCTACACGCTGTGTAACCTCTACCCACTTGAATATATTGTACCAAAAACATTAAGGTTTACTTGCATTCCCTGTTCAGTTCCAGCACAGAAAAACACTCATGTTGAAAACTACATTCAAATCCTTCAGTAACGAGGGACATCAGCATACCGCTAGTAAACCTGGGATTTTCTGAAAGCCTGAAGATCACAGCAAATCTGTATAAATGTATTTTTCCCTTTTTTGCTGACCATTCTCTTTGAATGACGACTTCCATAAATTCTTTATAAATTCACTATACATTTTTTTTTGGGTGGGTGGAGGGGGGAGTTAAAAGTGAATTATCGTGTTTTATTTACCGTATTCGTCGGTATATAATACGCAGTTTTTTTGCTCATTTGAATAATGTCCTGCGTATTATACACCGAAGCGTACTGTATTATCTATGGATTTTTTCCCATATTTTTAGACCCATTTTTCGCTCTGATATCGCCGTTTTTCATTTTGGGCAAAAAATGGTGCAGTACCACTTTTGTCCGCTAGGGAGACACTTCCAGACCGTTTCTAGCTCATGTGTCCGAAAAAAGCCTCCTCTGGTCGGACTGACTCTGTCGCTGCCCGCCCCCTGCTCTGGATGTAGCTGCATTTAGCTGTGAGGTTAGCTGTTTTTGTTAGCAAGATACCGTAACTCATAAACCACACCGCAGATTTTTAAATCCAGCTGATTTCACATTTGGTTAAGCTCAGGAGCCCGTGTGCTATAAAGTCAGCTAAGAAATATATTTTTTAAGCGTTTATTTAGCTAAATTTAAAGAAAGAAAGCGTCCGACCCGCCTGAATGCAAATCGGCGAACTACTTTTTTAAATCCAGCTGATTTGAACATTTCGTTAGTTTTGTTAAGCTCAGGAGCCCGTGTGCTATAAAGTCAGCTAAGAAATATATTTTTTCTCGCAAAGAAAGAATGGTTTTTGCCGTGTTTTGTTGTAAATTCTTTCTGCTACCTTTCATTTTTTTACATTTTGCACTATCATTTATGAGATTGTCTTGTATTGTTTCTTTTGTAAAAAAAATGAACAAATTTAATAAACATAAACAAACATAAACATAAATTCCTTCGGTGCTCGCCCGCTTCTGTGGCCGCCATTTTAAGCAGGGCAAATGAGGCGCTGACACGTCGCGTAGCGGTGACGCATAATAGATGCGTATTAAACACTGAAGCGTATTATGTATGGTTTTTTCTGGTTTATTGGCAATAATTGGACAAAGCGTATTATATACAGGAGAGTATAATACAGCGACGAATACGGTAGTTTTTTTCATTTCCGTCCTTGCGAACATTGACCTTAAAATAGCTACATTTAAAAATATTTACATTTTTTTAATATTTGCTCTTTAAAGAGAGTGTATTCAACACATCGTAAAAATGTTTCAACGTTGGTTGACTTCCTGTGGAAATGCTAAGAGAAGGACTGTTTCAATAAATGTGACGTCGTCGCCTCTGAGCTCACCTATGAAGATGAGCATGACTCCCACTAGGATTTGAAGGATGAGGGAGATGCTGATGAGAGCGATGAGGGGCTGGTAGAAGGTGAAGTCCGGCCCTTGTTCGAGCACGGCCTTCAGCTGCGAGGCGTTGGCCATCAGCAGAGCCACGTCCAGCATGCTCTCCGCTGCGCTCTTCTTGTTGGCGTAATGGTTCATGTTCAGTGGTCTGCTCTGCCGCCTCCGGTTCTCCCATACCGACACCTGCATGCAGACACAAGCCCTGACATCAGTGTGACAAAGAAGCACAAGCTGGTGTCTGTTTCATGCTCCAGCAGTAAAAAGTTGAAGATTGATCAGGTTTTATGAACATTTATCAACTTTCCAGTTCTTTCCCACATATTTTCAGTCTGGACCTACAGAGTTCACTTAATTGTGCAACTAAGTCTTTCACTTTCCCTCAAACCAGAGTAAACTTTCTTTTTAATAAGAAGTCACTTCTTCATTTGGAGCGCAAAACAAAAAGTCCTTTATTTCTGCTGTTATAGTGGAATTATTTACAATCTGGCTAATTGAATTTTATTTTATTTTTTAGCAGCATCCTGGTAAGTTTCAGGAATGTAGCAAGATCATTGTGTAAAACGAAGCAGACTTGAAAGAAAATAAGCATTAAAATGATGACTCAGCTTGACAAATGTTTTGGTCCTAATTCAATTCAATTTAAAAAATGCCAGGTAAACATTTCTGATCATGATTTCAGAACTATCAATTACCTATACGCCTTTGTGCTGTTTTTAACATTTTTTTTTTAAAGTACTACCGGTAATCTTGTCAAGAAAATCCAAAAATAAATCAGGTGTGATGGTGAAAAAAGCCTGAACTGTGCACTTTTTTTTTTTTTGCTGCAAGCAGGGAAAATTTAAGAAAAGTACAAACTTTTTCCCTTCTTTGCAGAATTTATGACAGAAGTTCACTGAGTTGGTGTCAGGAATTGTGTCATAAATGTTATGACATGTCACTGAGGAGGTCACACAGGGCTTCGGATGAAATGTGTCCAAAATGAGTGAAAAAAAGGAAGTTACAACTTATGAGCATCTTACAAACATCACAAACATGTCGTTGTTTAAACAGAAAGCACCCACACATGTTCATAAACATAAAAATATACAACAGTGTTTTTTATGTTAAATAAAATGTTGCAAAATGACTCAGCTCATAAGTCACATATAAAACAGATTCCTCGAGGTTTCATTATTGGTGGAGCAAAGTGTCTTCCTTGACCTTTTGCTCTGCCCTCTTAGCTCAATTAAAGGGGACCTCAGATGCATTTTTTAAAATTTTATGTTATTTCTTTGTGCTATCTAGACCCTATTCCTTCAATTTAATGCACAAAATAATTATTAGATAATCAATTATACCCTTTTTAATTCTGCCATTTTTAACTTTCGTTTTGAACGACCGGTTTCTTGAAGTCCACGCCCTTCAACGATCTGTTCACGCCCTCTGTAACAGCCAGTATCTGTAATGTGTTGTTGTTTTAAAATTAGCTCTTTTTTTATTACTCATTTGACTTACTGTTAGTGTTAGCTTAAGATAACTTACCGAAACCCGTCTGAGCGCGCCGCAGTTTGCTGCTCCTTTTAGCATTAGACCACCCGAATCCGAAGCTAATGTTAGCTTGTTCCTCTTCCGGTTTTCGCCAGCTCCGCTCGTGAAGCACGCGGAGATTTTGGGAGTTATCGCTGTTCCAGTGAAGACAACACAAAGTTCACCAAGTGTCTCCCGTAAATTAATCTGTAAGGAGAAGGTCCTCTTGCTGCGAGCCTGCTGCGAGGCTGCTGCAAGGCTGTACAGTTGAAGCTCCGCTCCATCGCGCCGGAAGAGGGTCCCGTCGAACCCGGTCCTTCCGCCTGTGGTCCGCTCGTTTAATTTTTGCCGGCTGCGCGTTGGCAGCGATCGCAAATACACTAAAAATTGAACTAAAACATAAAAATAACAATTATACTTTATTTATAAAGCCATTTAAAAAAACACAGCTGCAACAAAGTGCTGTACACATGAAATTAAGAACATATAAACAAAAGATGAGATGAAATCATGAAAAACAACAGTCATGTGTTTAATACAGAAGTGGGTTGAGCCTAACCAGGGGTTGCTAGGTGAGGGGCTGGACTCAGGTTTGATCTGATTGGCTGGCGGCTTGTGACGTCAATAAATGCAGGAAGTGTGAATCCTGGTGTATTTATCAAAAATAAATAAATCTACTTAGAGTAAATAAACCACTGGGTGCATTTTTTTGGCACAAGGACTGTTTTTTTATGAAGTAAATACCCAAAGTTTAGTAAAAAAACATTAAAAAGTGAATTTTGCATGTGTGGTCCCCTTTAAAAACTTTATATATGTATATTTTCTGTAACATCACAGTTATCACACGGGCTTTGGTTCAGTCAATCACAGCATGTTTCTGTATAGTTTAGAGGCAAAGGTTGAAACAAAAGTTTATCACTTTATTGCACTCACACCTCTGCCACAAAAAAAGATTTCCAGCACTCTGAGGAACTAGGATGCTCTCTGTGCACATCCTACCTCTATCCTGCCCGAGCATGTTCTGCATTAACCTGCTCCAGCTGGTGTAGATTTTCTGTCCTCCAGGACATGGTCAATCCAAAAAAAGTAATAATAACAATAAGCTTCTCTCCATTGGCTCCCTGTCAAATTCAGAATTTAATTCAGTCTTACTTCTAACCTACAAAGCCCTCAACAACCTAGCTCCATCTTATAGTTCCGATCTTATTGTTCCATATTTTCCTAACAGAGCACTTCGCTCTCAGACTGCAGGCTTACTTGTGGTTCCTAGAGTTTCCAAAAGCAGAATGGGAGGAAGATCTTTCAGTTATCAGACTCCTCTCTTGTGGAACCAACTTCCAGTTTCTGTCCATGAGACTGACACGTTGTCCAGTTTGAAGACTGGGATTAAGACTTTCATTTTTGATAAATCCTAAATGGCTTGTTATGCTGCTATAGACTGACACTACTATAAATTGACCTCATTTCCTTAAATGAATTATATTATTTTTATCTTAACATGTGATTCTCAACCTGCCATTGTGTATCTGTTCCTCCTTCCTGTTCCTCTCAAACCCAGCCGGTGAAAGCAGATGACCACTTGTCCTGAGTCTGGTTCTGCTAAAGGTTTCTTCCTCATGAGAGAGTTTTTCCTTTCCACCGTTTCCTTTAAAGGTGCACTCTGCAGTTTCTGTAGAACGCAGCACTTAGAAAATTTTTCAACAGGGAAAGCATTCTGATCCCTCCCCCTCAGAGCCATATATGGCTCTGCTCCCCCTTGCTCTGCTGAAATTCAAGCTCTGTTTTTATTGGCTGATTCAAATTCTCAAGATGAGAGTTCTGTGATGAAGTTCAACTCAAAGCAGTCTGCTCCTCAGATAAATAATGTTATGAACTTACTTTTTATATAAATGAATGTTGCTGTTCAGTGCCCTGAGACTACGACTGTTGTGAAACTAAAATGAATTTAATTAAATTTAATTAAAATAAAAACACACAAACACACAAAATGAACTCCACTTCTATTCTGTAGCTTAAAGCATTTCACTAGACAACAAGTTCTGAACAACAGGACCGGTTTCAGCCCATGCAGCACCATACCCTGCCGGACCTCTGTCTTTCTGCCACAGACTACAAGTTCTATTCAGTTTCTACAAACAGAAGCACGATTGTGACATGCGGTTTCCAGTGTCACCCATTGTGGCCACTCTCTAAATGGAGGAAGTGGAAACAAGAGCCCTGGACTCTCTCAAGGGAAAACATGGAGCTCCTGGTTCAGAGATGAGGATACCTGGGTCAGAATCCAGGCACAAGTAGAAGTGTTCACCCAACATGTCAACTCTGTGGACATTAAGATCAAGTTCACCAGAGAGCAGGCTAAATGCCTTTTTTTTTTAACTAATGGTGCACATGGAAAAAGTTGGAAGCCTCAATGCTGAAGTCCCACAGATCAGAACCTTGTGTTTGATTCTCACTGAGACACAAAGCTTCTGTCATCAGAACTTTACACCATCAGGCTGAACGTGTCCCCGTGAAGAAAGAAGGGATGGAACAGAAACATTAAAAAGCTCTTCAAGACTGTGGATGTCCAGGCTTTTGTGTAACCAGCGAGGGAGTCTGTAAATCACGCCACAGAAGAGGGAGAAGAACAAACACAAAAACACAAGGACCAAGAAGACTTGACAAAGGAGTCCGTTTATGTCAAAACTTTAAACAGAGGAGGACGTCTCAGATTTTTAACTTTCAAAACCTACAAAGCAGCATTAGGCCTGATTCCCAGCCAGTTTACCGTATTTTTCAGACTATAAGGTGCACTTAAATCCTTTAATTTTCTCTAAAATCAACAGCGAGTCTTCTCATCTGGTGCGCCTTATGTATTAATTCTGTTTGTGCTTACTGACCTCGAACTGATTTTATTTGGTTATTGTGAACGAGTTGAATAAAGTTAGACTTCTGTTTTGTCTCACTTAATGCGCCTTATAGTCTGAAAAATACAGTAATTTACATGGAGCCATCTCTGTGAGCCAGGTAGACAAAGACATGACCAGCTCTCTGCTGTGACGGGCGTGTAGTTTTAGTCTAATCTTCATGTGAATCTGGATACATAACTGAGCCTCTCATGCGGTTATAAAAAGATTAGAACACCACATAATCCAGCTACAGAACAGAAGTACAATTGTTTTGTTTTTTAACGTTTTTTGAATGATCCTACACAGCTGATACACACAACAATAAAACGTACCAAATCCATACACACAATATTTCCTGAACCAAATTGTCCTTAATGACAACAGGTTAGAGAGCCTCCTCTCTTTTTGGTCCATTAATGTCTTTCAGACTTATGGATTCTAGTCTTGCAGTCAAACAAATACAATTGTAAGACAGAGTACATGTGTGTGAATGAGAGGGAGACAGATGGAAAGTGAGGCTACAAGGATCAGAGGTCACAAAGGTGCAGGACTTCAAGTACTTAGGGTCAACTGTCCAGGAACATGGGGAATGTGGTAAAGAGGTGAAAAAGAGAGTCCAGGCAGGATGGAGTGGATGGAGAAAAGTTTCAGGAGTGATTTGTGACAAAAGGGTGTCAACAAAGGTCAAAGGAAAAGTTTACAAGACAGTGGTGAGACCAGCTATGTTGTGTCTGGAGACAGTGTCATTGACAAAAAGACAGGAGAAAGAACTGGAAGTAGCAGAAATGAAGATGTTAAGGTTCTCCTTAGGAGTGACAAGGATGGATAAGATCAGGAATGAGATCATCAGAGGTACAGCACATGTTGAACAACTGGGAGATAAAGTGAGAGAGGTCAGACTGGGATGGTTTGGATAGTGGGTATATTGGTAGAAGGATGTTAGAAATGCAGCTGCCAGGAAAAAGACAAAAAGAAGAGATATATGGATGCAGTTAGAGAGAACATGGAGGTAGTTGGAGTGAGGACAGAGATGGAGGAGGGTGACTCGCTGTGGCGACCCCTGAACAGGGAAAAGCCGAAAGAAGAAGAAAGAAGTGTGAATTTTCGTAAATCAGATGAAACCTTCAGATTTAATGCAAAACTAAAACATGTTCAGCTTTTGTTTCCTGCAACTTGAAATACTCGCACATTTATGGTCGTTTCATTCACACCCTGACCTTCAACCGAAACACATTTGTTTAGTCCTCACTGAAATACAGCAATGCACCGTGTGCTGAGGTATGAACTGCTCCGTCTCCAACTGGTACAAACACTGCAGACAAACTTATTACTGTAAGAATAAAGACAAAATATCACTATCTATCTATCTATCTATCTATCTATCTATCTATCTATCTATCTATCTATCTATCTATCTATCTATCTATCTATCTATCTATCTATCTACTGTATCTATCTATCTATCTATCTATCTACTGTATCTATCTATCTATCTATCTACTGTATCTATCTACTGTATCTATCTATCTATCTATCTACTGTATCTATCTATCTATCTATCTATCTATCTATCTATCTATCTATCTATCTATCTATCTATCTATCTATCTATCTATCTATCTATCTATCTATCTATCTATCTACTGTATCTATCTATCTATCTATCTACTGTATCTATCTATCTATCTATCTATCTATCTATCTATCTACTGTATCTATCTATCTATCTATCTACTGTATCTATCTATCTATCTACTGTATCTATCTATCTATCTATCTACTGTATCTATCTACTGTATCTATCTATCTATCTACTGTATCTATCTATCTATCTATCTATCTATCTATCTATCTATCTACAGGGAGTCCTCGAGTTACGGCGCCCTCGACATATGGCAACTCGGACTTACGAACGGACATACGAACAGTACAGTTGCACAATAAAAACAGCAATTGTACATTAAATACAGCACTGGTATGTGTTTTTAGATGTAAGTGTGCTAGCTAACCATTTTTTAAAAAAGTTCTGTGCATGTTTATGAGTCACATGTTGAAAAACGGGTGTGCGGTGCAGCGTTAGCATACATTTAGCATACGATTTCCGACTTACAAACGAAAATCCGAAATTAGGAACGACACGTGCAAGGGTTCCGACTTATGTCATTTTCGACCTACGAACGGTCCTTAGGTCCGGAACTCGTCCGTAAGTCGAGGACTCTCTGTATCTATCTATCTATCTATCTATCTATCTGCCTTAATTTGTAGTTTTGGAAAGAAGTGAGATGCTAAAATTCTTGGAAACAATATTCAAAACTTTGTGGTTTTGTCTTTTATAATCAAAAAACGGTTACCGGTACGTCACAAGTACTAAAAATAATTGTTTTTGCATTATGACAAATAAAGACAATAAAGTAGAAAGTGGTCTAAAAAGAAGTACATATTTGTAAATGAAAACACTCATATGTAGTGATAATAAAGTAAGTACCTATAGCTCTATAAATGATGAATAAACTTTCTCTCCACAACAATTGGGACACTTTTAGCACAAAGATGCGTTTAGATCAAATTCCTTGACTGGGGTCAGTGGTTCTGGTTCTGGGTCAGTCATTAACCCACCTGAGGGATCCCTCTCAAAGAGTCCACTGCGGACACACGCACACACACAGCGCTCTCTCCAGGGCTGGACTGGGACAAAAAATCGGCCCGGGCATTTTGAGCAGAGTGGCCCACAGTGATTAAGTTACTGATTAGTCCTTGGGAAAAGTAACTTAGTTAAGTTACTGATTACTTGATTTGGAAAGTAACTAAGTTAGATTACTAAGTTACTTTATTAGTTACTTTCAGCAGCTGCTAACAAGAACCCTCTGTCACAATACATAAAAAATTTAAATGTTTTAATAAAATAATTACCAATTAAAAATATTCAAAAAACATAATGGTCTTTCTTGACTTTATAAAACATAAATACTTTTGATAAAAAATAAGGTATTTCTTGATTTCAATATCATAAATGAAGGTTGAATGAATAAAGAAATACTTGCTTTATATAAAAAAAATAGTGTCTTTACTTCACTAAACAAATAATATGTTTACAAAAAAGACTTATAAAATGATTATTTTGAAAATGTTTCAAGTGAACAATACGTTTGTATAGGCCAACTCTTTCAGGGATGAAGATGTTCACATCCTTGATAGAGAGGAACGATGGTTTGAGAGAGGAGTAAAGGAGGCCATCTTTGTGAAAAGAAACTGTCCATCATTAAACAGAGGTGGAGGCCTCTGGGTTCAACTGTCCCCCTCTTACAATGCTGTTGTTGCTAGTATCACTCAGCCCTCTGTGAATAGCAAACAACCATCAGGGTGCTAATGATCCATTGTTAGGCTGATGGTCCTCCTTGCTCATGTGAGCAGCTGGTTTCAAAATCGCAGAATTTCATGATTTCTGGCATCATGATTTCTGGCAAACCGATCAACAAATGAGTGACTCATTTGTTGATCGGTTTGCCAGAAATCATCAAATTATGTTTGTATTCTGCATCTGTCTGTTAGCAAAATATCTTATGAACAACTGAACAGATTTTGATTAAACTTTCAAGAAATAATCACTGAATGGCTCTCTACGACTGGTTGACTTTTAAAGTACATCCAATTCAAAATGGCTGCCACAGCTAACTGAACAACTCAAAATTGACTACAACTCAGTCAATTTGACAAAAAATTGAGATAAAATTTGGTGTGGTAGTAGCTGAGACTCATTCCCAAAGCATAAGCAAAGGACTTTTAGAATGCATAAGATCTTTCTTTAAAATTATAGCGTTATTTATTTAGAATCAATGGTGTTGGTCTGTTAGCAAAATATCTCATGACCCTCTGGACAGATTTTGAAACATCTTTCAAGAAATAATAAACAGATGTATACTGCTGATTAACTTTTGAGTACAGTTGAATTGAAGATTGCTGCAGCAGGCAATTGAAATAAGCCAACTCAAAAATGGTTATAATTCAGTTAATTTTACAGATATGGAGTTAAGTGATTGTTTGTTTAAAGTTATTTTATATATTCTTTTAAATAATGGGGTGATATAAGATTTTTTCTTCTTTCTGCACTCTTTTCATTCAATGTTTTCTTTTTGATGAATTTGTTTTCTTTTGTCTCTTTTAAATGAATGAATAAATAAATTAAATTAAATATTAAATGGCTTTACATCTGCTAAGTTCATGGCATAAACCAACACAGACATGTTCCTGTTTTTAGTGTTTTACATGCTTTATATTGTAGCTGTATTATGATATGATGCGAAGCCACGGAGCTCCCAGGCGGAAGCTGACAGCAGCTGCCCGGAAACAAGGCGCCATTCCCGGCATGAAAAAGAAAAACACACCGCTGAAGCCCAGAGCTCAAATGTCCGGCGTAAAACTAACTTGACCGCGGTTTAATGTGGCGCTATGGCTCTGCAGACATTGAACGTTGTTGTCTTGCGGTGTTGAGGGTAAAATATTTCCACACAACGCACATGTTACGATGAAAAGTCGGCTAGCTGCTAGCTAAGATGCTACGTGACTCACCAGTGTTGTCCGATCTTGCGACAGAAGCGTCCAGCTCCATGTAAACAATCCATAACGTGACCAGCTCCATGTAAACAATCCATAACGTGACCAGCTCCATGTAAACAATCCATAAACAAACGACCCGCTCTTTCAAAACGATGCCAAAACAAACCCAACAGAGTACTCAGTCAGCCCCTCACGCTTGTAGCTGCCTGCAAACTATGAACTGGATTTCCTGAATGTGAGGCGGGTCTTGTTACTCTGGGTTCATGAGACACGCCTCCGTTCAGGAAATCCATTCCATAGTTTGAAGCCAACGTGCATCATGGGTTGGATCGATACGTAAACAAGGCTGGTATCGGCATAGACGTTATGATATCTATGGGTATCGGTATGTGCCATGAGCATTGGTTCCGCTTCTGCTCGGAGCACGGGCCAC
The DNA here is from genome assembly GCA_038048925.1 of Garcialebias charrua. Classification (NCBI taxonomy): domain Eukaryota; kingdom Metazoa; phylum Chordata; class Actinopteri; order Cyprinodontiformes; family Rivulidae; genus Garcialebias; species Garcialebias charrua. The sequence goes on along the minus strand of JBBPBX010017011.1, from coordinate 26,375 downwards.
AGGGCGGGCCATGGTCCATCATACACGGGCATGGGCCCGCGCGGGACCGTGTGCGGCGTCGCGATTGACAAAAAAATAGCTATAATTTATTTTTTTGGTTCATGAGTGACAGCGGCCCATAAATCGCATAAATCACCGACGGCCCACCGGGAATTTGCCCGGTACGCCCGAATGGCCAGTCCAGCCCTGGCTCTCTCTGTCATTATGTGCAAACTGATCCCAGAGCAGAAGAATGGAAATAGCCTCTGCTCGAATAAAGACCTGCTCCATGTTTTCTGGTTTTTTCTTTTGGACCGTCCGTGTCTCACCTCCGTGTCTCGTTCAGCGTCGCCGTTCATCTCCAGGTTTTCAGAAGCCATCCTTTATCTGTGTGCGCGGAATCCGCCTCGTCACGCAGTGGCTCGATCCTTCCACCAAACTGTGCCTCAGAGACTGGCAGGAAACGACAAGAGCCGCTGCGTGGACGATGGAGCTGCCGCCCACCGCCCCTCAGACATGGGGGCGGCCGCTGTCACAAAACTGGGCATTTTCAGAAGTGTTCACTTTCGAGGTTGTTTATAGATTTATTACACCATATATGAAATGACGTAATGCAAGGAGAAAAGTCGAACTTGGGTGTTTCGTTTAAAATTACTTTCACGCTTTCAAACAACAGCACTTTACTGACACCTGGTGGTCAAATTGGAGAATTACACGCAGCACAAAAAAGCTTTGGTGCGAAAAGTTTTCTTGTGATAATTTGATGTTGTTGTTGTTTATGATGCACATAACCATACCAACGTAAAATAACATAATTATACAACCATGTAATGATGTGTGCAAATATGTGGGGGAAATCCTGACAACAGAGTGAAAGCATTAAAGGAGCGATAAACGTGACGCAAGACATGCAAAATGAACACGTGCCACGCGCGTACGCACAGGCGCAAACAGAAAAGACCAAAGAAAACATTAGCAAAGGTGAAATAAAGGCCAGCAGTGACTTTTCAAAGAGACATATAGAAAAAGGTTTGTGAAATAAAAAGTGAAAATATCTTCCAAAACTTTAATTGGGACCAAAAAATAAATAAAAGTAACTGAAAAACACTGGGAAACTTAAACTATCTTATGTAAATTATGTTTTATTCGTTCCGATTTGCAATTTACGGAGCCCCCCAGGGGATGTGGAAAATTTTTTTTTTCTTTGCGTGAGCACGCAAACGTTTGCGTGCGCACGCAAAACTATTGCGAGGTAACGCAAAACCTTTTGCGTGGGAACGCAAAACCCTTTGCGTTCCCACGCAAAAGGTTTTGCTTTACAGACACCATGGGAGGGGTTCCTTTAAAAGGAATGTGGACTCAGTAATGAAAGCATGTCACTGTGGCGCAACCGGTAACGCATCAGCTTGCCGCTCCATAGGTCACGAGATCGATTCCCAGACGGGACAACATTTTTTTTTTTTTTAGATTATTTATTCATTCCAGATTAAGAAAACAGAAGAAAACTATTTACAAAACAACAATAAAAACGTTCAATTATATAATCATTCCTCTTTCTTATTTTGCTTAATGGTTTTTAACTTATCCCTGAAATTCTGACACAGAATCACAAGTTCAGAGGGACAAACAGAGCGCAGCTGATTCCACGGAGCTTGAACGTGAAATATACAACGGAAAATTACTTTTACCACTGCAGCACACACTGGACATCCTTATATTTAAGGCTGATTTCAAAATTCAATTAAATTGAGTGTACTGTCTGCTCCATTGTCGTAATGTTGAGCCATTTTAAACAACAATGCTGCAGATAATACATGTTTTTATTGTGTTTATTCTGTGACACAGTTCACACTTGAACTTGTGATTCTGTGTCAGAATTTCAGGGATGAGTTAAAAACCATTAAGCAAAATAAGAAAGAGGAATGATTATATAATTGAAAGTTTTTATTGTTGTTTTGTAAATAGTTTTCTTGTGTTTTTTTAATCTGGAATGAATAAATAATCTAAAAAATAAATAAATAAAAATGTTGTCCCAAGTGGGAATCGAACCCATAAGGTGGAGTGGCAACCCGATGCGTTATTAGTTGAGCTATCGTGGCACGTTTATCTCATAAGGTCCACATTCCTTTTAAAGGAACCGCCCCTCATAACGTTCTGGCTACGCCCATGGTGTTTGTAACGCAAAAGGTTTTGCGTTCACACGCAAAAGGTTTTGCGTTACCTCGCAATAGTTTTGCGTGGGTACGCAAAACATTTGCGTGCCCACGCAAAGATTTTTTTTTTCCCATGTCCCCTGGGGGGCTCCGTAGACCTCAATAATATTGACAAGTAATTTAAAAAAAAAAATTCATTAATGATTAACCTCCGTACAGATTTAAGGTCAAAACAATAAATACTACACACAAAACTAAAATATAAAGAACTGCTCCATTATACATTATAAGTTTTCATTACTGAAAGTGGCCTTTCAACTTTTCTGCTTTTGACCTATAAAAATGCAGACATTTGTGACTAAGGCAAACTGTGCTAAAGACAACAAAAACTATCATGGCAAACATAAATTCAATAAATAAATAAACAAGTTTTCCATTTATGACAGCATTTGTGAAATTTTTTATGATGCCAAAGACAAAACATTTTTATTATTTTTCATTGAAATATTGAATAAGATTTCTGGAGATGATCTAAAGACTGTGAGGACTCAATCTTAAATCTATGTTCCCTCCGGGGCTCCGTATAGGGGTAGTTAATATGAGGAGCCACAAACAACCTTTACAAACTATTCCATGCGCGATTTGTGAATCATGGGAGATTTTTTTTAAAATAACATTATAATTAAGTTGTAGTTTATGTGTTTGTTTATTTCAGGGGTTCCAAAACTTTTCATACTCAATTTCTACAAAATAACAAAGACTTGAGTTTTGAAATATCTCCAGTTTAAGTGCACAAACTGGGCTTTATGAAACATGAACCAATTGACAACACAAACAGTTGCAACAGTTAAAATGCTATTTTTTAAAATTAAATTATTATGTTTGTATTTAGTATTTGTAATAATTATGGTGGAAATGTTCCTTTAGCATTATTGTTTTGACTCCTGAAGATTATGTGAGGACCCTCGGATGGGATTTTTATGACCCATATTAAAGCAGCAGGTTTTGTGACAAACTTGAGTTTTTGTATTTATTACACTCTTTATCATTTGCCAGATCAGGTTTAATCTCAAATGTGTCGCAAAATGTTTGTCAAAAATCTGATTCAAATCTGTAATGGCTATATCAAAATGTGCAATTTTCTACACTTTTTTTGTTTTAATTTTTTGTCTGTGTGCATCATCTAAAATATCACCCCTAAATATCCATCATTCACTAACATTTGAAGAGTTAATTTGCAATAAATGAACAAAATCAGCAGAATCACGTTTTGTTATGTCATTCGTTTACATTCTAACATTGAAAGTTGGGACAAACTTGTCACATGACGTCTGTGGAGTCAGTAAAATAATGTCCAGATAAAAACAAAGTCAGAGGAAGACTGATGAAATCAGAAACCACAGGCTCAAAGTGAAACGGGCAATTTCTTCTATTTCAAAAACAAAAGGGCGACTAAAAGCAGACAGAAGTCGACAGAAGGAGAGCCATTTGTTCGAGGAAACAGAGAAGCTGAGATGTTTTCAACTCTAACGGGATAAATTCATAAACATATATAGTCCTCGGGTTACGACGTTTCGGGGTTACGACACGCATCTCCATAAAAAAATGATTTTTTAAAATTTCGAAGCAGTTTCCGGCAGTTTCCGGTTTAGCTGCGGGTAGCTGTGGAGGCTAGCTTGCCCTGTACTCTCTAAAAAAGCTAAGTCTGGTCCTCTGGACATTCAAAAAACAAAACTTGTTGGAGCAAGCTGGACAGGCAGCATCTGTGGAAAAGTAGCTGTTTTATGGACGGCGGTTTTACAACGTAAACAAATGGAGAATCTGGAGGAGGGATGGAGGAAATGGCTTCACCCGCATTCCAGAGTAGGAAATTAACTATTTTTTCACTTTATCAAAATGTATGTTTTTTGATAATTATGTAGGGTACTGTGTTAGGATAGGCTAAGTGCTTGGTAAAATACAGTCTGTTCGTATAAGGTGCAGTTTGGACGTATGTTTCGAGATGTCGACATTCGAGATACAACGGAGCATAGGAACGGAACTCTGTCGTAACTCGAGGACTACCTATATTGTAAACAAAATGTGAGCAATATATGCTGTTTTCTAATGTGATTTAAAAAAAACTACGTCTGAGTTAATAGTGTCAAAATAATGTTAGAAACGTCACATTAAAAAAAAAAAAACTTTAAAATTGTTTATTTCAACAGCTGTTGTGACTCAATAATGACATGATGTTATCACTTTCTCACAAGTTTTTTGTTTCCGGGTTCCACCCTGTAGGAACCCCGTGTCCACCCACCCCTCCTCCCACCCCTAGTTCCGTCCCTGCCACTGGAGGTCGCGCGCGTCATGATGGTGAGCCAGGTCCCATCCGGTCCAAGCAGGGCAGGGTTTAATGGGTGCTGCCCGAAAACGTGCTGGCTCATTGGATGCGTGCTGTTGCTGGGGCGAGGGGTGGGGGGTGGTGATGATGGGGGGTGTTCAGTCAAAACTGCCCAAAAGCTCCAAGAGAACAGTCAGCTGAGCTGCACCGACCCGGACTGATCCGAACTGTGCCGCAGTCCTAACCTGATCCGGGACGGATGGTTTCAGTTACATCTGGATTTATTTATATTTTTATTTATTGCTGATGTCACACTTGTCGGAGTCAGTGCGGGATGCATGCGCACTGTGCTGTTCCGTGATGGAGCCGCAGCCTCCGTCTGAACACCCGGGCCTGCATCAATAGATGTTGCAGCAGGCACGCGCGGAGATCTTGTGCCAGATCACATCAATTCACCGGGGAAGGATCTGTTTTCTGTGGCGTCATGGAGGAGATCTGCCGCTGCAGAGAGGCGGACCGAGCGCGCGCGTCCTGCAGCTGGACACGTTCAGGAGATGATCTGGACTAATTCAAGGCATCGGGCCAAACGCGCAGAGAACTGCGTCACGGAGCGCGCTAAAACCCGCACTGGTCCACCCGGGAGAGGAGCCCGCGCCATGAGGGCTTGACTCTCTGAACCGGGATGGATTCTGCGGACAACCCTCCGCTGGGATCCACGTACTCCTCTGCGCCAGACCTGGACATCAACGCGAACTGCACGTGCGTGTTTGAGAACGGCACGCACCACTATAATGTCAACGTGCAGCAGCACGCGGGGCTGCGCGGGGCCAGCGACCCCAGCATCTACACCTCCTCCTCCTCCTCCTCCACGGACCCGCAGGGCCTGCTCCGGAGGAGGTTCGTGCGCAGGAGGAGGCTGTGGGTGTCGGAGCACGAGGAGCAGCCCGTGGACGCGCAGGAGTTCACTGTCCACAGCGGCGCGGTGCTCATCGACCTGAGGACTGTAGTGGACCGGAGCCGGGCCCGGGTTCTGCTCCAGGAGAGCCAGCTGGGCCTGAAGGACAGCGCCACGGAGGAGAAGGTGGACAGGAACGAACAGGAGCCCCAGAAGACAGAGGTGGGGCCCTCTGACGTCACAGGTAAAGCAGGAAGTGACGAGAACGAAGAGGAGCCCGGGGTGAAGGCCGTGTCCACCTCACCTGGGGGCCGCTTCCTCAAGTTTGACATTGAGCTGGGGAGCGGGTCCTTCAAGACCGTGTACAAGGGTCTGGACACCGACACCTGGGTGGAGGTGGCGTGGTGTGAGCTGCAGGTGGGTCCAGACATCATCATGTTCACACCTGCAACAATAATGGTCCTAAAAACACACGTTGGATTATTCTACGAAATTCTACTGACATGGCCTTTAACCCCCCTGAGACCCTGTCAGGTCCTGTGATGTTCTTATTAGGGGTGCATCCCCAATTTCCTTAATTTTGGGAAATCGGCCAGTGCTTGCATGAGAAACCAATTTTACAGATTTTTTTTCAAGTTTTAACAACAATTGACTAAACTTCATTTATATTGGGGCCGAGATGGTGTAGAGGCATGGGCAGCCGACTCAGGACCAGAAAGTCTCAGGTTCGATCCCCGGCATACCTCGTTGTGTCCCTGGGCAAGACACTTAACCCCGAGTTGCTCCCGGTAGGACAGGCAGCGCCTTGCAGTCTGCCACTACCAGTGTATGAATGTGTGTATGAATGGGTGGATGGCTGGTACTGTGAAGAGCTTTGGGGCCCCTCAAAGGGGGCTGGAAAGCGCTATATAAGTAAGCTCCATTTACCATTTACCATATTTCAAAGTACTACCTTGTGACCAGTTTGTAGTTTGTATTGTTTCTAGAATATTGTTCAAGGGTCTGTTTTTCAACAAAATAAGATTGAAATTTGAAGGCACATATTGTGACCTTACAACATCTAACAGTGTTGCTTATAAAACAAAATTGGTATTGGCCAAAATCGGAATCGGCAGGTCAGACTTTGTAGAAATCGATGATCGGCCAAAAAACTGCAATCGGTGCACCCCTAATTATTCTTCGTTCCATCATCCTCACTGGGAGTAAAGTATGAGGAGCAGCTCAGCTGCAGACAAAACAATGAGCATTTTATTTTGGACACGTTCCCACTCATGAAAGGATTTGAGTACAGTGTCCAAGGAGAATGAGCATTTTAATCACGCGTACGACTTTTTCAGTGCCAGAACTTCTCTTTCCTTGTCCTTCACACCTTCCCATCATGAAGGTTGTACTTTAGATAAATTCATGCAATGACTTCTGCGTCTGGGCGTTTAGGGAATACTGTCGAGCACATTTAGGCACTCTGCAGGGACAGCTTGCTTCGTTGCTAATCTGTGTGTGAGTTAATCTACTGATCAGTTTAGATGTGATCCATGTGATTAGTCTGGAGACAGACATGTAGACAGCAGCTGCTACAGCTCAAACTGAGCGTTTCATTTGGTCCAGAGAAAAACCTCTGGACATGAGGTGATGTTTGAACAGCAGCGTGCTCAAACGAAGCAGCAAATGTTCAGCAAGCATTGTATTAATGCACAGCTTGTTTGCTTTAGATCTAAAATTTAAAGTGGTTGTTTCAAAAAACGCACATTTCGTTTACGGTTACAAGAAACGCAACGCTAGTCATTGATTCAGTGCCGCTCCACGACGAGTGAAGACATTTAGAGCTTTGCTTTGTCAGGGCCCCACAAAAAAAATGGAAGCTCGACTCAGTTTCGGACATCCTGATGAATTAAATCACTGCTACGTTGTGTTTATCCACCCGCTTCGGATGCTATCAACCATAAAATGGCCCTTATCAATTATTATCATCCCCATACGTAGCGGTCAGATTGCCCCTACTGTACCTACTAGTAGTTTTAAAGGTACGTTGTCACCGTTACAAGCGATGACAGCAGGCTCCGTCTTTAGCTACGTGTTAAAGTTTCCAGTAAAGCCTCTGGCGTTAGGTTTAGGGTCTTGGTTAGCACAAGGGTAAGGGGGTTAGGTTTAGGGTTGGTCCTCTGGGTCAGGTTTAAGGTTAGGTTGAGGAAAACAGTTACATAAGCTGAAAAAAACAAAAACGCTACACTTCCGGGTTTACGGAAACACGCTGCCTACTCACAGCAATAACAACGCTGATAACGTTCTGTTAAACATGCTAGTAGGTAGATTGTGACCTATTCACCGCTACAAATGGGGATGATAATAGTTGATAACGCCCATTGTATGGACTGACAACATCCGAACCCGCTGGTTTATCTCAAATTCTGGCAGAGACCTTGTTTCCAGCGAAGCGAAAGTTTGAAAAAAGTTAACAGGCTAATGCAGTGGTTCCCAAACATGGTCCTTGAGGAACACCGTTCTGCATGTTTTAGTTGTTTCCCTGCTTTGACACACCTGGTTTGAATGAATGGGTATGATTAACATGTAATTAAATCACTGAAACAGGTGTATTGGAGCAGGGAAACCATTAAAACACGCAGGATGGCATTCCTCAAGGACCATGGTTGGGAACCATTGATTTATAGGCACATTTGAAGGGGAAACTTGAACCCGTTTTTTTAAGAACAAAGATCCTTATCCTTTGCCAAATACTGTTCTACTCATCGGTTAAGAAAGAAACGAACAGCTGGGAGATATTTTATAAAGCTACATTATTTACAGAGTTCCAAAAAAGATGTTGTGTATGCGAGTATATTTAGATGCGACGTGCACGGTGATGCAGTTCTGCGCAGGTTCTTAGGGGAGATCTAGTGATGATTCAGCCGTTCTGTCCCTCGAGATGAGGCCGTGCCCTTTAGAGCCTTTATGCCTGCGTGGCTCGCTCGCAGAAAGAAGCTGCTTCATACGACTAACTGCTTGCTTTAGCCGTCTGCCTACGACATGTGCAGCGGGTTGAATGAGTCTGCAAAAACCAAGGTTGTAAACCAAAGATTTAAGAATCAATTTAAAGAGGATACAGGACCACACATCTGCAGAACAAGCTGTTTATACAAAGCCATTGAATTGTGCAAGATGTAAACTCTCGTCATTTTAAGATCTGTCTCAGAGCTGCACTTTCTCATTTATCTCGCTTGATGAGCGTGATAAATACCAAACAGCCAGTTAAAGCCCAGATACATTAAGAGTGTGAATCCTGCTGACACAGCTCTTTGCTCCAAGACGCAGATGCGAGTGGGAGGTAACGAGTTCATCTGAGGATAGTGTAAAAAAACAGACAATATGACGCAGTCTCTTTTTTTCCACATCAAATTTCAGCTTTGACGTTTTTAACACGTCACATTTCAAATTAATGTAAACACAGTCGTGCACATTGTTTGCAAAAAATGAGATTCTAGAGCAGCAGATCCAGATCTGTCACATCCAGTTTATGATCGGTCTTCTCATCGCAAAGCATCTTAACAAATAGGACGTAACTATTTGTGTAAGAATGAAGCCTCTTCTTCTCCACCAGAAGAGGCAAAGTTTTTTTTATAAATCAGTTTTAATTTTATTATTTTTTATTTATAAAATTTGTTCATTTTTTTTATACAAAAAACACAATACAAAACGATCCCATAAATGTTAACGTACAAAATATTAAAAAATGAAAGGTAGCAGAAAGAAGAAAAAATCTTAATATAGCTGCCCCTTTTTTCAAGCAATCAGTTCAAACAATAATAATCTTCCAGTAACAGTACAAAATGAATAACTCTTAATAATTTTCTAACTAATACAATACACATTACACTACTTTATATATATATATATTTTTTTTAACAATTTAATAATAATAATAATAATAAACTTTATTTGTATAGCACCTTCCTACAATGCCTTGCATTGACCAAGATGCTTAACAGGATAAAAAGATGAATAAACTGGAACAATAAAACAGTGAAAATAGAATTAAAAACAACAGCAATAAAAGAAGGCAATGGAAATAAAAATGCTACATACTAAAATACCAAAAATAATAAAAGTTACACACTGAAAGCTTTTTTGAACAAGTGGGTAGTTTTGATAATTTTCTTAAATGTACATATTGACTTAACATTTTTAACTTAATTCTCCAAACCATTCCATAATCCAATTCCCTGGATAGACCATCCCTTCAAACTAGTTCTGAATTTTGGTTTTACAAATACTGTATGTCTGTCCCCTTAAGATTATAACAACTTTGTCTTTTAACAAAATGCATTTGGATATTTAAGGGTAATGCATTATTCTGAGCCCTACATAACTGATAAAATATTATAATCTACTAAATCATGGAACTTCAATAACTTCAGTTGATAAAATAATGTGCTTGATGGATGACAGTAATGTTTTCTAGTGATAATTCTTACAGCTCTTTTCTGTAATACAAAAATAGGCTTTGTAATTGTTTTACACGCTTCCCCCAAACATAAAAAGCAGTTTTAATGTTTTAAAGCAGCATCTACAAAGTATACGATGGATTTGAGTGTGCACATCACTGGGTGCTAAGTGAAATCTAATTCCTCAGCATTGGTCGATAATCGATGCCGTGAGTTGTGCATGAACTCCCTCTCATCTCAAGCAGCCGGGCTGTTTCAGTTGAAACGCGTCTGTGTGGACGGAGCAGAGAAACTGTGGAGGTCGTGTGTCGTGGCTGCAGGGCTCTCTGCTCTGCTGACTGCAGACAAACACTAGAGGTGGTTTGTTGTCAGCTCATTTACTATTTATACAACAGTTCAGGGAAGGCAGAGGTGAAAATATTGATCAAGTTTGAACAGATTTCCTTAGACTCGCTCTTTACAAAATGAGAAAACGGTGCGCACGCAGACGCCATCAAAGCCAGGTACGTCTCGTTTTTCTGCTGAGCTTTGAAATGAAAAGGAAAAAGAAATCCTGTTTATCGGCCGTGACAGGCGTGCTTTTGTCTCAGAACGAAACGTTAAGAGTTCCTCTCCCCGGTGTTCAGAGAACGTGTTGATTCTGAGGTTTTAGTTGTGTTTTCTAAACAGGAAAAGGGTCAGACCCCCATGTTACCCCACCGAAAAGGCCCAATGTGTTCACTGCAAACAGAAGCTCCAGGCAATCATCACCGTTCCTGAAGCCAGCAGCCCGTTTCCATTAGCATAAAGAGAGATGGGACTTTTTACAATATAAAAAAACAAACAAACATCTAAACACACATGATGGTTACTGAGCATCTCTACTTTCCACCTCTACTTCATCTGATTAAAACAGGATATGGACAAAACATGAGAGTGAACAAAATGAACCGTGTCCTTTGTTTTCTCCAGGAACGGAAACTGTCCAAAGCTGAGAGGCAGCGGTTCAAAGAGGAGGCAGAGATGCTGAAGGCTCTCCAGCACCCCAACATCGTTCGCTTTTACGACTTCTGGGAGTCACCGCTGAAAGGGAAGAAGTGTATCGTTCTCGTGACAGAGCTGATGACCTCGGGAACACTGAAAACGTGAGCGGCTAAGCATTGTTCTTTTAAAACCTATACCGTATTTCCCGCCGTACACGTCCCTCCGCCCTATAAATCGCATCAGTCCATATTTGTCTAATACAGGTAGTCCTCGACTTACGACGTAGATCCGTTCTTACGCAGCGTCGTAAACCGATTTTCGACGTAAGTCGTAAAATACGTACATACTGCACCAAATACATGTACAGTACTGTATTACCAAGCACTTAGCCTATCCTAACACAGTACCCTACATAATTATCAAAAAACACATACGTTTGGCAGCCATAATGAAGGGCAAAAAGAGTTAATGGCCTAGTGGGATGCTGGTGACGCTGTCCTCCGTCCATCCGCTGTATTCCGTATTCTGTTTACGACGTAAAACCGCGTTCACAGTACAGTGCAGTATTCCTCCGCCGCTACGTTTACGGTGTAAAACCGGTCCATCCGCCGTATTCCACATTCCGTTTACGACGTAAAACCGCGTTCACAGTACAGTACAGTGTAGTATTCCTCCACTGCTGCACAGCGTACAGTACAATATTTTCCGCCGCTGCGCCGCTGCTTTACGATGTTTATGACGTAAAACCGGTCCATCCGCCGTATTCCGCATTCCGTTCTCGACGTAAAACCACGTTCACAGTACAGTGCAGTATTCCTCTGCCGCTGCACTGCGTACAGTACAATACTGTATTCTTCCGCCGCTGCATCACGTCATTTATGACGTAAAACGTCGTAACTCGAAATAAGGCTTTTTATAGTAAATGGGAGATGCGTCGTAACCACGAAACGTCGTAACTCGAGACCGTCGTAACCCGAGGACTACCTGTAAAGTGGAAAAATCCATAAATCTGTCACCTCGCCATATACGTCACATCTATTATGAGTCACCGCTGACACGTCATGTTTGTTACGCGTCACCGCTAACAACCCGGAAATGTGGGCCGAACCCGGAAATGTGGGCCGGTGTTGTGACAAAAATTGCTGGGCTGCCAAATGGCGGCTGTGGGAGCATGTACGGGAAGACTTGAACAAGAATTTAACAAGATTAAAACTTATAAACAATTATTTGTTTGCTCGAAATTATAGTAAATGTGTGTCACAATCTAACGTTTGCTTACTAAATGCACTTTGATGGTCAAATCAGCTGAATTTCAAAAATAGTTTTGCAGCCTTGGTGCTCCCGGGAGCTAGCAGAGGGAGTAAAAAAGGAGGAGGAACACGGCTCGTTTCGGAGAAATTTAACAAGAAAAGCACCTAAACAATTATTTATTTGCTCGAAATTATAGCAAAGTTGTGTCTCAGTCTAACGTTTGCTTAATTAATGTACTTTAATTGTCAAATTAGCTGCATTTCTCCGGGGCGGTGCAGCTGGTTTGACGGTCGGTCAAAGCAGAGAGCAGAACGAAGGTGGGGAGGCTGTGGAAAGCCAATTGTGTCATTAATATCTGGTGAAGATTCTCAGTCATCCAGGACATGGTAAATTCAAAAAAGTTGAAGAAAAAAACAAAGTATAATAAAGTCCAGTTGTTTTTGTCATGAGCTTTTTTGAATTTGTCATTATAGTTCGGTTTACCTTTACAAGATAAAACAGTATGCCATACAGCTACTACTATTCTGCTGCCATCAAGTGGCTGAAAGTGGTGCTGCTAAAAAAAATTCAGTCAGAATTAAGGAAAACGGTCATATCTCAGCCAAAAATTGGTTTATAAATATGAGAAAATATCCATAAATATGTCGCTTCGGCCTATAAGTCACAGGGCATGTATATTATGCAAACACCTGTGACTTATACAGCAAAAAAATACGGTAATCTGTACTGTCAAAAGCAGAGGATGCTGACGGTGGTGAAAGGAAATTCAAGGAGACAAAGTATCTCAACATCAAATGAAGTATAAAGTTTGTCACCATGTGTTCTTCTTGCAGATATCTAAAGCGTTTTAAGGTCATGAAGCCCAAGGTTCTCAGGAGGTGGTGCAGACAGATTTTGAAGGGCCTTCACTTCCTCCACACGAGGGCCCCTCCGATCATTCACAGAGATCTGAAATGTGACAACATCTTCATCACTGGTCCTACGGGCTCCGTCAAAATTGGAGATCTGGGCTTGGCAACACTGAAAAGAGCCTCTTTTGCCAAAAGTGTTATAGGTAAATCATGAACAAAATGGCACAACACAGTTTTATTTTATTATGACAAGCAGAATACAGTAGTCTGAATATTTTTTAATTGAATCCTGCTGACACAAACAAGTGATGAATGCAAGACTGTAAGCAAACTGTATGAACTGAAAGAAAAACCAAGATCCTGGGGGATCTGGTGACTTTGTCTCAATCCTGGGATTATTGCTCTGGATTACAGATTTCCTAATGGGTGTGGTTTCTTCCTGGAAGCCAGTAAGCCAATAAGCATGGAAAACCACTGAAAGATTAGGAAGCATGACACAATACTATTGTGTCATCTGATCATAACCAATCTCTTTTGGAGATTGTGAACCAACATGTAGCACAGCGTTTACCATCACCATCATCATCGTCATTAAGATGCAAAAATAAATGGGAATTTTTTGTGTGTGTAATTGTTAGATCCTTGACACAGAGTTCCCTGGACTTGAACAATAAATGCACTGAAGCTGTATTTAAGTACGGTAGTTCTGGCAACGCATAATTAAAAAAAACAACGTAATTTTATTTATTTATTATTATTTATTAATTAATTATTATTATTATTTATCACCTGTTTGTACATCCAGCAGGTAAAGAGCATCATTACCGCTCACGTGGAGTTGTCTTAATAATTAAACAAGTCAAACTCAAGCATTCATTCAAGCCATCATTTTTGCACAATATGTACGTTACACAATATGTTCCACGTTCACT
>JBBPBX010017011.1:0-12468 GCA_038048925.1 Garcialebias charrua | reverse complement strand
AAATTCAAAAAGCTTAACTGGAATACAGTTACATAGACAATACATAGAAATCTGGGATAACGATCAACCCTTTTTTATAAACAGACTCAAGATACTCTTGGTAATATTAGTTGCATCTAATTTCAGCTTCAACTAAACATAAATAAATGTTTATGTCATTGCCAATTAAAGTTAACTGATACAAGAACAAGCTATATCGATGAATGTGATTACGTCATTCACAGAATCACAACTTAACGACCTGTAAGCTCCAATATCTGAGTGTAGTTTTTAACTTTTCTTTCATAAATCTTGCAGGCACTCCAGAGTTCATGGCCCCGGAGATGTATGAAGAGCACTACGACGAGGCTGTGGATGTGTACGCCTTCGGGATGTGCATGTTAGAGATGGCCACCTCAGAATACCCCTACTCTGAGTGTCAGAACGCTGCTCAGATCTACCGCAAAGTCACCAGTGTGAGCGTTTTACTTCTACTCTTAAAGACAACGTGATCAACCAGAATGACTTGACTTTAAAACGACGGCTTCGTTGTGAAGGGAGATATGAGTGAGAGCTAATGATGAAGAACTAATTACAGGTAGTCCCCGATTTACGAGCGCTCTGATCTGCGAGGTCCCAGACTTACGAGCTGCGAATTTTTGGAAAAAACGAAAAAAATACTGAGTTTTCATGTGTTTTTTCACTACAGTTAGTTAGTTAAGCATATAAACACACGTTTCCGATCATTTTTATGCACTCAAAAGTAGTTTTTAGATGAAAATAGAGTGTTTTTAGTCGCGCTAGCGAAAACCGTTCCAATTTACGAGCGGATTTCCGGATTTACGAGAGAAATGGCGGCCGTTCCAAATTACGAGATTTCCGGTTTACGAGCGCCTCGTTGTAACGGATCTCGCTCGTAAATCGGGGACTACCTGTATTGAACTTTCGCTGGTTTGAATTGTTATTTGGATGACTCGGTGACCAGCTGACTTGGTTTCATTTGCAGTATTTAAATTGCTACTTAATCCCAAGAGTGTAGATAACTGAGAGAGGATGAAGGTTCAAGTTTCTTTATCGTCATTCGTGTCACATGTGGTACATGAGGTGGAATTAAATGTTGTACTCAAGACCCCAGTTACACCCTAAAATAACAAAAATATAAAGTATAAAACAGAAAGTATACAACAGCATGGATAATCAGCAGCACATATAAAGTGTCAAATCTTCAATTAAAGTGGAATTACAATGACTTTTCTGGTTAGAGATTTAGGGTAGAAGCTGTTCCTCAGTCTAGTGGTTCTACACTTAATGCTCTGCAACCTCCTGTCTAAGGGGAGCGGGGCAAAAAGTGTGTGTGCTGGGTGAGTGGGGTCCTTCATGATGCATGTGGCTCTCTTCCTTCATCTGGAGGTGTAAATGTCTGTGATGGTGGGGAGGCTGACTCCAACAGACTTCTGTGCAGCCTTCACCACTCTCTGCAGAGCTTTTCTTTCTGCAGCTGTGCAGCCTCCATGCCACACGTTGATGCTGGAGCACAGGATGCTCACCTGTAGAAGGAGGTGAGGACTGAGCTTCCCAGACCAGCTCGTCTCAGCTTCTAGAGAGTCTCTGATGAGCTTTCTTGATCAGGCTGGTGGTGTTGTTGCTCCAGCTGAGGTTGTTATTCAGGTGCACGCCCAAGTACTTGTACCTGGAAATACAAGGACACATGAGTCATTGAACCATTGAGTTTACCTTTGACCTTGAGAATGAAGTCCCAGAAGCAGTCGCTGAAGAAATGGTAAATGAATAATTGAATGTTTTTGAGAATTAAATACTTTTTTCTTAGGCAAAAATACCGGTACTTGAAAAATCCAACATTTGTCTTTGTACGTATTTTAAGTAGTTTATTATTAATAACTGTTCCACAGTTTATTGTGTAATTTTCAGAGTAGTACATGTTTTCTGACACCACAGGTTCGTATTACTACAGTAACTGCTGCAGTTTTACATTTGTCGTTTATGTTGAGGTGTTTCCTTCTCAGGGGGTGAAACCTGCCAGCTACGGCAAAGTCAGCGACCCAGAAATTAAGGAGATTATTGGCGAGTGTATCTGTCACAGGTGGGAGGAACGGTAAGCAAATCCACTAAGTACTTTTATTTAGTCTGAATAGCAGTTTATGCAGGTACCCTTCATGTTTTGTTCAGTTTTTTCTTCTGCAGTGTGATGTTAATGCCCATCTGGCTCTGAGCTCTCTCTCTACGTCATTACTGCAAAGACCTGTATTGCAGCACAGTCACTGGCGTTTGTGTATTTTCTGCAGGTATTCCATCAAGGACCTCCTGAATCATGCGTACTTTGCAGAGGACACAGGTGTGAGGGTCGAGCTTAACGAGGAGGACGATGGGAAAAAATCCTCCATCGCTCTAAAGCTGTGGGTTGAAGATCCTAAGAAGCTGAAGGGGGATTACAAGGACTCGGGAGCCATTGAGTTTACCTTTGACCTTGAGAATGAAGTCCCAGAAGTAGTCGCTCAAGAAATGGTAAATGAATAACTGAATATTTTTGAGAAATATATTTTTAAATGCAAAAATACTTGGAAAAAATCAATACAGGTAGTCCCCGACTTACGACGGAGATCCATTCCTACGCTCCGTCGTAAGTCGAATTTCAACGTAAGTCGGAACATACATAAATACTGTACCATATACATGTACAGTACTGTATTAATAAGCACTTCACCTATCCTAACACAGTACCCTACATAATTATCAAAAAACATACATTTGGAGCCACAATGAAGGAAAAAAAGAGTTAATTTCTTACTGGGAGCTGGTGAAGCCTTCTTCCGTGCGTTAGCATGTTAACTCATTGCTCCACCAACATCTGTAGCTGCCTGTGCTTCGCGCGGTCCAGGGCATTACACTAAGGTCTGTTAGCATGTTGGCTCGTTGCTCCACCAACATACCATACCATACCATACCATACCATACCATACCACTTTATTTATAGAGCACTTAAACAGACACAAGGCCAACCAAAGTGCTGTACAATAGAAACAAACAAGCATAGCAAACAGGAAAAATATAAAATAAAAATATAGACATGAATAGCAACAGAAACTAAACTAACCAAAATGGCGAACAATGTATTGTACAGAGAGGATCAAAACAAATCACATCGTGTAAAGCCTCGGATATAGTCGCGCTTTGGTCCGCAAGCTGGAGCGCGCGTGCTGCGCGCGCACTGTGCATGCGTTTATAGTGTGGCACGGCAGCGCATGGCAAAGTGCTGTTCTTTTACTGACCAGCAGGTGGCAGTACCCTCTAAAACCTGTGCATATGTTGCAAGAAAGGGTGTAGAAGAAGAAATCTACCGTAGAAGAAGAACTGTTTGAAATCACACAACAAAAACAAATGGCTTTCCGCTCGCTCGGGGAATTTAATACATTTGAATCACATAAAAAACATTCCTCCATGCGTCGCGACGCCGTTTCCACGACCACAGCGGCGCAGACAGCTGCAGGCTCTGGCGTGAAGGCTGTCGGTGAGGTCCCTACCCGACCTGTCAATCAATTCGGCGCGCGCTAGGCTTGCGGAGCTTCAAAATCTGGGAGGTGCACGACCACGCGCGAAACCAACGCGCTGGCCAAAGCGCGGGGGCGGGGACTTCGCGATTGCGTCACTTTGGCCGCGTGCCCTATGCGACGCGTCAACTATATCCGAGGCTTTAAAGGCAAGAGAATAGAAGTGGGTTTTCAAGCGAGACTTAAATACTGTGAGTGTAGGAGCCTGCCTGACACTCAGTGGCAACTCATTCCACAGTCTTGGACCTGCAACTGAGAAAGCCCTGTCACCTCTGAGCTTACGGCAAGTATCTGGGATTGAGAGAAGCATCTGGTCTGCTGACCTCAGAGAGCACGGTGGGACATATGGCTGCAGAAGATCAGTGAGATAAGGTGGAGCGGAACTGTTCAGAGATTTAAAAACATACATGAGTATTTTAAACTGGATCCGAAGGTGAATGGGTAGCCAGTGCAGGGAGGCCAAAACTGGTGTGATGTGCTCTCTATGGCCTGTACCAGTTAAGAATGGGGCTGCAGCATTCTGGACCAGCTGTAGCCGTGCAATGGAGGACTGACTGATTCCGAACAGAAGTGAATTGCAGTAATCGAGCCTCAATGTTATGAAAGCATGGATTACTGTCTCCAGGTTCTCTTTGGATAGTATGGGCTTCAGCTTAGACAGCCGACTTAGCTGAAAAAAGCAGGGTTGGTCTGCAGCTGCCTGTGCTTCGTGCGGTCCAGGGCATTTACAGTAAGGTCTGTTAGCATGTTAGCTCATCCCTCCTAAACTCCTCTGCCTCCGGTCTGCCTCGTAAACCTCCGGTCCAACAATAAGGTCTCCTGTAATTTTCCACTGAGTGCCGCTGCTTCTGCTGTCAAGCTACTGCTGCCGTCAAAACCGGAAGGCTTTCAAAATATTTTTTTTCAAAATAATTTTATTTTATTTTATTTTTAATGGGAGATGCGTGACGTAACCGCGAAACGTCGTAACTCGAGGCCGTCGTAAGTCGAGGACTACCTGTATTTGTTTTTGTATTTAGTTTTTTATTACTGATAAATGTTCAACAGTTTATTTTTTGTACTTTTTACCACTGGGTAAATACTATGCTTTTGAACATTGAGGATTGTCCTTGAGCTGTTTCAACCATTTAAAATTATTTTTACGCATTCCTGTTCTGGCCAGAATAAAATAAGTATCACACAAGCTACTTAGTTGCATTAGCCATTTAAAATACTTTTGCCTAGTACCGGTATTTGGTAAATTAAATAAACACCTAAAATAATGGAAAATAACCTTAATAATAACAAGGGTTGTAAGCTCAATCATAAAAAAAAAAAAGTTAAATCGTGTCATCTGGACCAGTTTCTTTAAGTGAGAAACGTTTCATCCTCCATCCAGAGGACTTCCTCAGGATGATGATAGATTGTTTTGGATGGGAGTGTTTTGCACATGGTAAAAGCCTACTTCTGAGATTCCAACAGGAGGTTGGCTTGAAACACAGCAGTGAAGGCTGCTTATGGGACAGATCTGGTTGGTAGGCCGTAGATTGAGGAAGTCCTCTGGATGGGGGACGAAACAATTCTCACTTTAAGAAGCTGGTCCAGATGACATGATTTAACCTTTTATTATTTGAATCTTATCAATGTATTTTTTAAGGAAATCCAGTCTACAGTTAGCCAATGCAACGTCTTTGTTATGTTTGATAAAGCAGTAATAATTTGACTGAATTGAAAATTTGGTTCAGATCAAGTTAATACATGGGAATTTCAACATACAGAAGAAGATGTCAGATGTACAGCTAACAACAACGATGTGTCTGATAATGAAGACAAAGTAGTCAAAGTAGACAAGACCCATCTTTTTATAGAGCACTCGGAAAAAAGGCAACAATCTAAAATTTATGGGGTAGAGGCGGGGCAGCCGACTTGGGACCCGAAAGTCCCAGGTTCAATCCCCAACCATTCCCACATGTCGTGGTGTCTCTGGGCAAGACACCTAATCCCCAATTGCTCCCCGGGCACTTACATAGCTGCCCACTGCTCCACCTGGATTTATCCCAGGTGTGATGGGTTAAATGCAGAGAACTAATTTCACCATTGTATGGGAACATACAATGGTGACAACACATACATGTAGCACTTTGTTTATTATTATTTATTCATTATAAATGAAGGCAGTACTGGTTAAACCTTTTGCATAAACCAACCAGCAGCACAGCCAGAAGACCCTAACCCAAAGAATGTCTTAATGTGTCTTACTTAAAACGTCTTGTGTTACACTGATATATTAGAGACAAGCAGTCCATGGATTGTTTTATTTTACTTTGTAAAAATAACAGTTAAAGTTCACTTAGGGCCTTCACTGAATACCTTAAAGGTTTTCTCCTGCTGATATTAGGGGCAGACATAATAAGATTTTATCTTCTTCTGCTTCCTTTCATTTCATGTAATGTTTTGTTTTTATTTACATGGAATTGTAAATAGTTTTTTATGTTGTTTTAAACTTGAACTTTGAAATGAATAAAGAATATAAAAAAAAAAATATATATATACAGTATATATATATATATTCTATTATGGAAGTTGTTGTGCTTAAACCAATAGTGCCTAGTCATAAAAGTGAAAACTGAACTTTATTTTGAAACAACTTTTCCCATGTTGTGTTTCATCATATTACATTTTTTGTCAACTTCTTACCTAATCACTCTCACTTGTTTATTTGCTTGATGTAAATGGGAGTTGGTCAGTAGTTTGTTGTCTTGTAATGACAGTCCTGACATACACCGTGCATTGATCAAAACTAAATAAACCTATTAGATGATCTTTGCTCTTCCATGCAAACGCCCGGAGAGGCAGTCCAGTGCAGCTCTGTGCAGTTTGTGGAAATAAATAGCTGACTTATCACAAAAAACTGTTGAGCGTCATCAACAGTGTACCAGTAGTTCATTTTGAGCTGCAGCAAATGTCTTACCTGTCTCCCGCAGGTGGAATCTGGATTTTTCCTGGAATGTGACGTCAAGATAGTTGGAAAGTCAATTAAAGATCGCGTTGCTCTGATCAACTGGAGGAGAGTGAGGACCGGCTCACCGAACGCAAACAGTGAAGGCGCTGGAAAGAAGATGAAGCAGAACCTTCTGCAGGTGCCTGGTCCTGGTGCACCCGAGGAAACCGCATTGGCTCCTTTGGACTATGAAGACCAAGAAACTCTGATATGCACTGTCCCTGTCATCACATCTGCCACATGTAAGAGACTAAAAATAATTTATGTCTAAAAGTGCTGTATGTTGCACAGCGTGGTCTCATGTAAATTACACAAACGATGTCTGGAAATGGTCAAACTAGTATTTTATAGCGTAAAGAAAGGCAGACGTATTGATTAATCATTAAAGGGATTGTGACAGGATGTTGGAACTATGCATAAAGCGGCACAACATATATATGTTGTATCATTCAACTATGTTCGTTTTTACAAGCAAAATGATAAATATATGAAAATTTGTTTCAAAGTGATTTTAAACTTGGCGCCGTGTTTCATCACGGGAAATCCGGGTACTTCCGCATGCGACGTCCTGTGACGTAGGGACATGAAGTTCAGTCGTTTCACTCAGCTGGTGCAGGGGGAGCAATGCTGGAGAGCTAGCAGCTCTGGTCGCGATGGATGGATGGATGGATGGATGGATGGATGGCGCGGAGCCGCCCAGACGAAATGAAGCTGTTTTAAGATCGGGTTCCATTCCTTTCACCCTCGGAACCTACCTCCTCTGAAATCTCGGAGTCTCCCTCGCTCCCTGAACAGTAAGGCTCAAATAAATATGGCTGCAGACCTACATTAGAACCAGCTGTTTCTTGTTCATCACTCGAACTAACTTCGACTTCCCAAATTGAAGACAAATCGCTCAAATCTTCACTTAAATTGCTTAATTCCTCGGATTCTATATTCTCTGCCATTGTTATTTACAATGTGCGTACTTGCCATTACATCATAAAAATGCGTCAGCGTTTGACCCCTCCTTTCTCCACCCGAAAACTGGGACGCACTGCAGAGTTACGTTTTATCAAAAAATACTATTAATTATTCGAAGCATCTGTGTACAAAAAAATCAAAGCGGAGTAGCTCCTCTTTCTAAAGATGTCTGTTTTA
This sequence comes from Garcialebias charrua, assembly GCA_038048925.1. Taxonomy (NCBI): domain Eukaryota; kingdom Metazoa; phylum Chordata; class Actinopteri; order Cyprinodontiformes; family Rivulidae; genus Garcialebias; species Garcialebias charrua. The sequence continues at coordinate 4,803 of JBBPBX010017011.1, read as the reverse complement.
GCATATTGTCACAATACCTTTAAGTTTTCTATGTAACACCATGACCCAGCAGTTAATTAGAGCTACTCCATTCATTCAACCTTTATTTAGTCAGGTAAATTTTATTGAGCCTCATGGCTCATTTACGAAAGCGACCTGCTAAAACTAAAGAACGATGAACAGCAATGGTAGAATTTCCTTAAACAATAAACAATAGAAAACAAAAGAGAGAAAAAAACAAAAGAGAGAAATACTTTTTTTTTTAAACAAAGTATCAAAAAACTAGCAAAACATTATAAGGTAGACGTATAAAATCAAAGACAGGAACAAATCTGCATTGGTTTTTGCCAGGATTCAAACAGATTCTGAAAACCATTTAGAGAAGTCAAGGTCGAGAGCTTCAGATCTTTTTGTAAGATATTCCATGAAGCAGGAGCGGAATAGGAGAAGGCCCTTTTTCCAAGTTCAGTCCTCACTGATGGAACACTGCAGGTAATCATGTCCTGAGAGCGCACACTGTAGCTGCACTCACGCAAAGACATGTAGGAGGAGATGTATGAGGGCAGCAAACCAAGAAATGATTTAAAGATGAAAGTGTACCAGTGGAAGAGTCTGCGTGAGGTTAATGATGTCCAGTTAACCAGTGAATACAGGGTGCAGTGGTGGGTACGATAATCACAGCCAGTTATGAATCTTAGTGCACCATGATAGACAACATCCAACATCCGCAGGGTGCTTGTAGGAGCATTCATGTAGAGAATGTCACCGTAATCAATGGAGGGAAGGAAAGTCACAGATACAAGGCGTTTCCTAACATTCAGTGTTAGGCATGATCTGTTTCTGAAAAAGAAACCCAGTTTAACTTTCAATTTCTTCACTAGGTTTTCCACGTGGAGTTTAAAAGAGAGATGTGAATCGACCAGTATACCCAGATATTTATAGGAATCAACAAACTCAATAGGGACACCATTTGAGGATAAAATCAGAGGAAGATCTGCTGGAACCGCCTTCCTACTTGAAAAAAACATCCCTTTTGTTTTATCAGCATTTAGGACAAGTTTGAGATGGAACAAATCTGACTGGATGATGTCAAAAGCGGATTGCAGTAACTGGAAAGCCTTAGCTACTGTTTTAGCTCGGCAGTAAACAACTGTATCATCAGCATAGAAATGTAAGGATGCATCAGGGATGCAGTGACCTACATTAGCTATGTAGATTGTAAAGAGGGTTGGTCCTAAAACTGAGCCTTGTGGTACACCATTTTTAACTGTTAAATAGCTGGAAGAAGTACCGTTATGTTGAACACATTGCCTCCGATTGGAAAGATAGTTAGAAAACCAACCGATGGTGTGATCAGAGAAACCGATTTCTGAGAGCTTATGACACAGGATGTTATGATCCACAGTGTCAAAAGCTTTAGACAGATCTAAGAAAAGTGCAGCACAATAATCCTTAGCATCCAATGCTTCAACAACATCATTCAGAACCTTCAGAGAAGCAGTTGTTGTGCTGTGTTTTTTCCTGAAACCAGATTGATGTAGAGGTAAGATGTTAAATGAGTCCAGATAATTTTTGATCTGAGAGTTTATCAGTTTTTCTAGAACCTTGGATAAAATGCAGAGTTTAGAGATCGGTCGATAATTGTTCAGTGAGGTGGGGTCACCTCCCTTCAGCAAAGGAAGAACAAAGGCTGTTTTCCAAGCATCCGGAATGGTGTTTTGGCTTATGGACAGATTAAAGATGTGGGTCACAGGGACTGTGATGATATGAGCAGCCAGCCTTAAGAAATAAGGTGGAAGTTCATCTGGACCTGCAGATTTTTTAGGATCAAGATCATTTAACAATTTATTTACCTCACTGACTGAGAACGGAGAAAAAGAGAAGGTGTGATTAACTGATGGTTGACTTGTAGGAGGGATTTGATTTGTAGAAGTTTGATTATTAGATGAAGTGGCTGATTTTCCATTTGTAACTGTGTCAAATAATGAACTAGAAGCAACAAAATGTTTATTGAAACAGTTCAGGATCTCGTGCTTATTTGACACAGGAACAGAGTCAACAAGAAATTGTGATGGGAGGTCAGATGATTGGGGGATGCCTGAGAGAGATTTGATGGTTTTCCAGAATTTTTTAAGGGCGAGATACACTCGCGCGTCCTCACGATACGCCAATACGCAGCGTACGTACGCCCCGTACGCAGCGTAGCCCCGCGCAGCCCCTCAGGGCAAGTACGCGCAAAAGTATTTTTTTACTACGCATACGCGATTCGCATACGCGATGCGCGGTGTCTGACCTAAACTTCCCCGGCGCCGGACTGTTTTGTATGTTACACAAATGAAATAAATTCCTCTTTTTTATCGCTGATCGGGCCTTTTCTTTTGTTTTTTTGCCTAAAGTCAAGTAACCGCTTCTTCCTCCGTTCACTCGATGAATGAAATGAATGAATTCAGGTCCTACCTGGGTGCGCGATGTTTTATATATTCCCTGGTGGGCTGTGGTGGGCTGTGGGCTGCAGGAAAAGCACTCCGTGCTCAGCTGCTCATATTACAACAAGGAGAACGCGAGCGTTTGGAGCGAAAAACTAGCGGAAGTGACGATCGGAAGTGACGGTACGGAGGAAATGACGTTAGAATTTGGAGCGAAAACACGAGAATCTACGCGAGAACGAAAGCCGAGTGTAGCAGCGGCTCCGCGCGTACACGCGCGTATACGGAGTCTGCTTCAGTGTATCTCGGGCTTTAGGATCGTTTAGATTTTTGGAGGTCTGAGATAAGAAGTAGTTACGTTTTGCGGCTTTGATGGCAGTTGTGCATTTATTCCTTAGCTGCCGAAATTTCAACCAATCAGTGTCTGAGTGTGATTTTCTTGCTGCGGCCCAAAGATGATCTCTCCAGTGCAGGAGATCAGCTAGTTCAGGAGTAAACCAGGGGCTGTCACGGCCCTTTATCCTGAACTGCCGGAAAGGTGCGTGTTTGTTTACAAAGTAAATGAAACTATCATGAAAATAGTTCCAAGCGGTGTTCACGTCATTGATTTGTAGGATACGTTGCCAATCAAAGTGGGATAGATCCCAAAGGAATGACTGTTCACTGAAACGTTTCAAATCCCTTTTTTGAATTATTCTGGGCTTAGCAGGTGGAAGTTTAGTAGATCTAAGAGCTGCTATTACGGAATGATCACTCAAAACGTTAGCAAATACACCTATACCAGGAAATTTGTGAGGTGCATTTGTGAAAAACAGATCTAAGGTGGAAGATTTTTCGGGACATTTTATGTTTGGTCTGGTGGGAGAATCGATAAGTTGTGTTAGATTGAGAGATAGGCAACATTCCTTGAATTTATCACAGAGGGGGGTCGACTTATTCCAATCAATGTTGAAATCTCCTGCCATAACAATCTCATTGTGTTTTAAATTTCCTATGAATTCAGTCAGGGAGGACAGAGCTTCAGGTGTTGCGGAGGGGGGACGATAACAACCAACAACAGTTAAGGGCTGACCTCCTTTCAAAGTGATGTTCACAGCTAAAGCCTGTCCTTCCTTATTTGCAGTGGTGGGCAACACTAATTAAAAAATGTGTTCCACAATTTCTAAAACGCTTATTAATTTTTTTATGTCCACAATTTCAAAAGCACAAATGTCTTATGAAAATTAGGGGAAGCTAATCTAATCCGCTATTTATATATTTATATTTATATATATATATATATATATATTATATATATATATATATATATATATACAGGAAACCCCCGATTTACGAACGAGTTAGGGACCTAAGAACGGTTCGCAGCTCGATCCGTTCGTAGGTAGGGGGTGAAAATTATATTTAAAAAAAAAAATTATTCATTCATTCATTCATTCAACCTTTATTTATCATGCTAACGGAGCGCGCACACATTTAAGCATGTACAGTAGTGTACTGTAATGTTAAACATTGCTATTCACATTTACAGAATAAATAAAAATATATTTTCTTACTTTGAGATGGTCAAAGCCGACATCTTAGGTTGCCATGCGTTGATTGTTGTCGGGGCCGAGCAGCGCGGCGGCCGGCCAGTGAACCACCGCAGCTGCTCCAGACCTGTGTTAGCTAGCTGGCTAGCTTCTGCTAGCCAAGCCATGAGCTGGTGTTGGAGCGGCGGCGCGATCAATCTGTAGCTCCTGCTCCAGCCTGAGACGTCCACAGAGCTCACAGAGACGTTTCCAGCTCGTAATTAATCCATATGAAGCCATCCTGGTCACCAGTCTTCGGCCGGCTACCGTGTTAGCTCCCGTGTTAGCTTCTGGAGCTAGCCAGGCCGGAGGTGTAGCCAGGCCGGCCGGAGGTGTTCGCACGGCGGCCTGGCACGATCGGCGATAAATCCGCTGCTGCCTGAGACATCCACAAAGTTCACAGAGACGTTTCCAGCTAGTAATTAATCCATATGAAGCCATCCTGGTCACCAGTCTTCGTCCGGCTCTCGGCAGCTAACCTAAGATGGCGTCCGGTGTTCTACATTAATTTGTGACCGTGTAAACTGAAGACCTACTTCCTGTTGCCCAAGATTGCTCAGAAATTGCTCAAAAATGATCAGAAATGATCTTTTTTATCATAATTATTATTTATAAAGCCTTTAAAACAACCAGAACATGAAATTAAGAACATTTAAACACAAAAACACACACAAAAAAAAAATATATATATATATATATTTTTTTTTAATACAGTAATTTCATATTTTTATTAAATATGATATGTTCGTAGGTCCCGTGGTTCGCAGGTCGATGGGGTCGTAGGTCGGGGGTCACCTGTATATATATATGTATATATATATGTATATATA
>JBBPBX010017010.1:33812-47383 GCA_038048925.1 Garcialebias charrua | reverse complement strand
GTGGTGTAGTGGTAATGGCAGTCGTCTCCCGATCGGAAAGTTGGCGGTTCGACTCCCGGGACCCGCACCATGTGTCGTTGTGTCCTTGGGCAAGACACTTAACCCTGAGTTGCTCCCGGTAGGACTGGAAAGCACCTTGCATGGTAGTCTGCCGCCACCGGTTTATGAATGTGTGTAGCATTCAATATATGTGTAGCACTTTGAGATTTTCAGTAATGAAAAGTGCGTTCTAAATTGAATTAATTATTATTATTATTATTAACTGAATCAACAGATTTGTGATATAGCCTCGAAGCAAAAGAAGTTGAAGGTTTTGGTCGCTTCTCCCCCCAGAAAATATAGAAAATTTTGAATAAATTAGATGTAATTTCCAGTAACCATCTACATCATAAGTAAACACAATTTAATAACTACTTTAGAGAGCATGGCACAACAAGAAGTAGCACTAAACTAGAAGCGTGCAATACAGACACACTAGCTAAGATTGTACAGACGTAGCACTCTGCTTTCATTACACAACCCAATAAAAACTTTGTACAAATTAGTTTAGTATTACTGTTAACTTATCATAACAAAGACTAAACTTGTGCAATCAGATGTTACAACATATATCTATATATAAATCACGCAAAATTAGGAGAAACATGTCGGCGGACATGTGAACTGCCTCTCGGCTGAGCTCCCGTCAGCCCTGCTGAAATGTTGACTTTTATGGTTATCCCCACTGCCTATAAGCTGTATTTTGTCTTTGAGACTGGTATCACTGCATAAATGGGCGGCCGTGGCGGCCGTGGCGTAGTGGTAAGGGCAGTCGTCTCCCGATCGGAAAGTTGGCGGTTCGACTCCCGGGACCCGCACCATGTGTCGTTGTGTCCTTGGGCAAGACACTTAACCCTGAGTTGCTCCCGGTAGGACTGGAAAGCACCTTGCATGGTAGTCTGCCGCCACCGGTTTATGAATGTGTGTAGCATTCAATATATGTGTAGCACTTTGAGATTTTCAGTAATGAAAAGTGCGTTATAAATTGAATTAATTATTATTATTATTATTAACTGAATCAACAGATTTGTGATATAGCCTCGAAGCAAAAGAAGTTGAAGGTTTTGGTCGCTTCTCCCACGCAGCCCGCTGCTGCCTCCGCTGCCACTGCTGCCACCGCTGCTGCTGAAGCCACTGCTGCCGCTTCCGCTGCCACAGCCTTGAGCCTCCGTGATGGAGATGTGGCGAGTACAGCAGGTGGGACTGAGGGTGTGTCGCCCCCACCTTCACCAAGCTCTGGAAGTAAGTAATAAAAGTTAGTAACTCTGGATTGCTATTGAGAGAATCTTTATAAAAAAGCATGTCATCAGCATATAAAGAAACTTTATGCTCTGTGCCTGATCAATTTTTACATTTAATGATGGCAAACGTGCGTTCTATAACTAACGCAAATAGAAGTGGTGAGAGTGGTTACCTTTGCCTCGTACGGCGTTGCAACTCAGGAATATTGATAATACAATAGTATTAGTCACTGTCTCTAAGTCTATCGCACCCAAAATGGAAATCAGAAAGGTCACTCTCACTAGTTATTATTTATCACCCACACTCCTATGCTCAGTTTTTGTCTGAATTCTCCGATTTCTTGATTGAAAAGTATATGCAACACTCTTTGTAATGATGATGCATATGTACATCAAATTTCAATAAATTTCCTTGAGTGATCAGAAATTATGGACGAGAAAGCAAAGACCTTGTTTTAACTTTGACCTTGATGTGCAACATTGACCTTGAAGCTGGGGTAATGAACAGTGCATGTGACACTCTATCTCGTGATGATGCCTATGTGTAAGTAGTTTTGTCAAATTATCTTGAGTGGATCAGAAATTATGGATGGGAAAGGAGAAAGTTCTCTGACATACAAATGAACAGAAAACCTTAATATGTCCCATATAAAAAAAATCAGTGACAAAATGACAAAATTCTAATTTTACTATTCAGAAGCCTTGAAAGGCTGCACAAAATCTTACATTCCTTTTCCAAACATCTAAAATATTTCAGTCTGGAGGACACTTAAAATGTCCACGGCTGTCTAGTTAAGTGTATCTCTGATTAAACTGATGGCTCAGGCCTGTATCATAAGTGCTGCTTTAAATAAATGATAGGATACCACATAAAAGAACAAGATTTTGTAGCGCACACTAAGAAATAACAATGAGCTGAGTGGTGAGAGGAAAACTGAAATCTTATCAGCAGTTCATGAGTTTTTATCTGTCAGTGTCATCCACCACGTTCACATATTTCTTCCCTGAAGCTGTCATGAACTCAGTCAGAAAAGAACTAGCAAGGAAGTACCAGACTTTTACATTGGCATTTTATTTTAAAACTCTTTCTGTCGGCGAGTTCGGTAAAAGTAAAGACATCTGTACACACTGTATTGGTGATTTGTCTTACCACCAGAGAAGTTTGAGCTTGAAATTGTACCTAAATTCAAAACATGCCATTGATGCTAGCCCTTCACAACAAACAGTGGAGGAACGCTTCTGTAAACTAGGCTGGATGCAGCATTTGGGAACAGGATAGACATACAATAGCAAGTAGGGGTGGGCGATATTGCCAAAAAATGATATCGCGATATATTTTTTGAAACACCCCGATAACGATATCACAGACGATATTTCACATTTTCTCCTTTTATTGAATCAACCAAACAAATGTGTAATTTCAAAATGACTTTTCATAAACAGTCACCAGAATACAAAAAAATATATTCATATTTAACAAGCAAAATAAATAAATATATAAAAAATTGGCTGACAGTTTGAATCAGCTACCAAGTGCAAAAAGAATACCTTAACATAATTTTTTTTGTAAACTTCAAGTATGTTAACAATTCTTGATCTGTTTGTAGAACAATATCTTTGAAGAAATAGTTTTATCCACATATTTTAAACAGGAAGAATGTGCAGTTAAGAGAGATAGTAAAACAAAAAGCACATTTTCTTTAGAATTAAGAAGAACTGTTTCAGTTATTAGCATTACTATTGGTATACTATTGGTCATGCCATTTGTGCAAAAAGCTTCTTAAAATAAATTAGGGATGGTTGCAAAACTAAGGATTATGATTTAGAATATAACCAGCATCAACAATGCCGTGTTGTTGGACTAGCTTTGTTTGTGTTTTTTCTGAAGTCCCAGCCACTTCCGAAGTTTCTCTCAACTGCATACAGTTTTCGTAGTGCGCAGGATGTTTGTGCTTTAAATGGCTAAACAAATTTGACGTGTTTCCTCCCTTACCCGAAACAACGTATTGCATGACTTGCAGAATATGGTCGTCTGATTCACATCTTCTTTTTTATAACCGAAGTAATTCCAAACAACAGAAGTTGCTCCTTTTTTAGGAATTAAATCGGGAGGTAGTTCCGCGACACTCTTGTGGTCTTCCATGCTTGCTCGCGCCCGCAATGCTTCACATGGCTTAGTGCTGCACAGGTTAGACGCAGTCAAATGACGTCATCATAGGATGCCGCAATATAATTTTTTTCACCGGTGTCAAAAAATCCACCGGTATTATCGTAAACGAGACGATATGGCCCACTCCTAAAAGCAAGACACACAGCTTATCTTAGAACGCATTATCCCATTAACTAACTTTATTCCTTCAAGTTGGAGGTGATTATTTGATCCAGAGAACTTTGGCAACATTCGCACCTTGTAAGATTTGACCCTTTTTTAGTTAGAGACCCTAAAGCCACCTCTGTTATCAGTTTTACTGATGGTAATCAAGGCATACTCATATCTGCTCTATACCATGAGTTGCTCAGTCATAAATATGGCTCTGGTTGTTGAAAGATAATCTTGAGTATTTGCAGAATGCATATTTGTGCTGTAGTTCTAAGGGGTGTGGCTCAAGAGCAAAATGATTCTAGCTCATTCGTAGCTTGCTTATGCGAGGACTGCGGTTGTTTAAAGGACGGTTACTCGAGGTCAGAAGCTCCCACAGCTGCACACTTCCATGATAATTCCCAGTGTGTGCTCGCTACTGGTTCAACCCAGAGGAAGCAGTGTGTGTCAGTGAGTCATACACACTGTGTACCCTGGGGACAGTCTGACGTTTCCAAATGGGTTTCACTTTAATCGCCTTCAGTCGAAGCTAAACTCTTTATGTAAAGGTTACTCCCCCTTGTTCTGAGAAGTGCACAAGCCAAGTTTTCTTTACTGAGTAAAGCACAGAACATGACCGTTTGTACATCAGCACATATTTTTAGCCATTTCCATTCAATTGTTCTGCCGAACATTTAAGATAACAGCGTGCAATGAATTTTCTTGGAATCTGTTGGTGTGAGCGGCTGTGGATTCATATGATTGTAGCGTCTTGTCAAGCAGACGGGCTGTTTCTGGTTGCAGTTCAGCACGAAACGTTATTTAAACATCAAGGCAACGTAATGTTTAACACGAGGGTGGTCGCAGGCCCCCTTCAAAATGTTGGCTGAAGTAAGTGTTAATTAAATGTATGTTACTGATCAGGACAAGATGGTTAATCTTTTGCAGGAGGGTCGATTGATGGACTTTGGTTTCTAATTACTTCCCTCTTTCTAAGAGTTGCTTGTCAATTCTACAGATATAAATGTTAATATTTAACAGAGAGCAGTGCAATGCATTGGCCTTTGCTCCCACTATCGAGGCTTTAAAGATAAGCCATCTGAAGCCATTTCCTTATCTTTCAACCTAATCTTTTATGGCTCTGGAACTGAGGTGGCTGAATTTCAGTCTGCACATCTGACATGAAAGAGGTGGAATTTATTTTTCCTGAGAAGAGTGCGAAATCAATTTCTGCCTTGCTTTGACGGACACAAACAAAATATGAAGGTTTTTGTTTAGCACTTGCCCTCTATGTGTTTTTTCAGTGTCTCTGTGTGTCTTTTAGCAAAATAGCTCGTTAAAAACTGAACTGCATGCACACTTCTACAACTGATTAGCTTTTAGAGTTGACCCAATTCAAAATGGCCACCAAAGCTAACTGACCCTACACAATAAGTGGCTATAAATCAGTCAGTTTTGAGAAACTAAGCTCAAATCTGGTGTAGTAGTTGCTGAGATTGGCACAAATTGAGACTGTTTCCCAACACATACAGTATTTTCTGGTGTATAGGTCGCACCTGTGTATAGGTCGCATTGTCCAATGATCACCAATAGATTGGAAAAATCCCTAGATAGGTTGCACCGGTGTATAGGTCGCACCTACGTTTAGCTCTGCTGCAAATGTCTGCCACAGGAGCGCACAGCAAGGCTTTTAAGAAGATTAACACTTAAAAACAATTATTTGTTTGATAAAAATTATAGCAAATATATGTCTGAGCTGAACTTTTCCTTAATAAATGAACGTAATTGTGAAATGAGCTGGATTTAAAAATTTGTTTCGCCGAAAGTGATAACAAGCCATATATAGGTCGCACCGGTGTATAGGTCGCAGGCCTTGAAAAAAACATAAAATGGTGTGACCTATACATCGGAAAATACGGTAGTCAGAGCAAGACTTTGTATTATGAAAAATATTATTTTAAAATTATTTTTATAATTACTAAATAATAATTTTATTGTTATTTAATAAATGTCTCACAAAAAATAACAATTTTAATCAAGCCTCGAGGCAATAATCATTGGCTGTACGTATTGCCATGGTTTTGGAGTTGGATCCAGGAATGCAAACTGAATGTAAGTAACTCAAAAAACAAAGCAAACCATTTAAAACAAAAGTAAATGGCTGACCAGGCAGCAATAAACTTAAAAAAACTCTAGAAGTATATCACAGAGGAGCACAAGGAATACAAGGAGGCACAGGAGGTGACGGGCCTGAAACATAATGTTGCTCGATTGGGGGAAGGAGGACTTTGAGAACTGAAAGGACCGAGACTGATGAGTGGAATAGCTCCAGCGATGACTGGTGAAACACGGGACAGGTGGAGACGGGTGTGGTAGGCTGACTGGAAAAGTACTGAGGGAGCAGTGGCTGGTGGGGAACAATGGGGAAAGACAATGAACCAAAGAATTACGTAGAAAATAACTCCAAAAAAATATATAACTGAAAAAAATGTCAACAAACACAGATTGTGACACGTACAAATGAATACTTTTCGCAGCCAACACAGTTCAAGATGGCCACTAGTCTACTAAAGAAAAAAAATCAAAGCTAAGTCAATTTTTCAAACTGAGCTCAAATTTGGCGTGGTTGTAACTGAGAGTCATTCACAACACATACTTCAAGTGCTTCACGTTGCACAAGCTCTTAATGTAAAAACATTAGTAATAACTGATGAGTTAAACTTGTTTGAAACAGATCTCACCAAGCACAGGAGCAACTTCCATTAAACTCTCATACAGTTATCACAACGGATTCACTTATGGACTGAGTTCATTGATTAACATTAGCCAACACTGAATAGCTATAACAGTGAACTTCACAGAAATTCAGTTAAAACTTGGTATGGTAGTAGCTGTATGCATCCTCTGAGCCTGACATCCTGCAAGATTTCATAAAATCACACAGTTATTTTTAAGGTTTGGTCAATGTTTTAACTCAGTTTAAAACTCTGGCACAGGGAGGTAGGGGTCACGTCTTTCCTTGTGGTTCCCTTTTCCTTATCCAATGAAAAGGGCAGCGCCTCCCATGAGGCTGCAGCCTCAGGCTCCCGTCTACCCACGTCTTATGTTGATGGTTGTCCTTTTGGTTCTTTGGACGTTTGTTCTTAAATGAAATTCTGTTGCGCTTCTTGTGCAATGGCAATAAAAGCATTCTGATTCTGATGTATCTCTTCAAGAAATCAAGGTTTAAGGTTCAAGTTTTTTTAAATTGTCAATCACATCACATGTGGTACGTGAGGTGGAACGAAAATGTGTTTACACAAGGTCCCAGTTATATCCAAATAGCAAAAATATAAAGTATAAAATGAAACTGTAGATAAGAATCTAAGATATATGCTAAACACTAATGATGTAAAGTAATACGGTTTATTAAACAGTATATTAAGCAGCAGCCCAAACATGCTTGGTCTTTAGTTTTTCTCTGTAATCATTTTAAGCAAACTTTCATTTAGGCCAAGGTATTTCATCATATTCACATGTATGATTTACAGCACTTTGCTCCTCCGTCTGTGTCCTGATTTAACTCAGAGTGTTTGCAGATTTCTGTCACTGTTTCCAGCAGATTATGTTGTCAATCACAGATTAGGAGTCCATTTAACACCCCCCGCCCCCTTCTTATGTAACACCAGAGGGGCCTGCTATGAAAGCTTATGAATACAACTTCCACTTTGTTGCAATCTAAATACTTAGACTCTTTTCTACAGACACAGTTTAAGGCATTTTCCACAGGATGAAAGAAGGTGTGCTCTAACTGTGTTACAGTTCAGTGTTTTCCCTCCTGGGGAGGGGACACACTCAAAGCCAGTCCTGCAGCCTGTGAACATCAGCCATTGTAGGTGTAGAAATACAGCAGCTGCAGACTTATAATATAGAAACATTCTGCTGCATGTTAAGTTTCCTTAAAATGCAAAACATATTCAATATAATAAACTTGCATTTCTTATTTGGTTTATTTCATTGAATTCAAGTTAAAACTCATTTTTTTATCTTCAGAAAGAAAATGAATGTCTAAAAAAAGAAAAAATTAAAGGCCTAGACTTAGTTGAAGGCACGTTTACTCGTTGAGTTGTAGACTCAGATCCTCATGATGAGAAGGAACAGAGTTGTTCGATTGTAAATCTCAAGGGCGGCACAGTTGGTAGAGCAGTTGGTAGAGCTGCCGCCGCTCAGCGAGCAGGTCACTCTGGTTGAAATCCCGGCCAGGGGCTTTTCTGGGTGGAGTTTGCATGTTCTCTGTGTGCATGTGTGGGTTTTCCCTGGGTACTCCGGTTTCTTCCCAGACCAAAAACCTGCATGGTAGACTGATTGGTAACTCTAAATTGTCCCTAGGTGTGAGAGTGAATAGTTGTTTGTCTTGTTTGTCTCTGTGATGGACTGGAGACCTGTCCAGGGTGTCCTCAGCCTCTCACACAGTGATAGTTGGACATGGACACCAGTGACCCCTGTGACCCGAAAAGGAAGAAGTGGGTACAGATGAGGGGTGTAAATCTCAAAGAGAGGCGTCACACCCATGTGTTGTGAATGACTTTCAGCACATTAGACTTTCATTTGGCAGTTACCGTATTTCCGGACTATAGGTCACACCTTTTTGCCTAATTTGCATGCCCTGCGACTTATAGAGAGGTAAGACTTGTTTATGGATTTTTCCAATTTATTGACAATAATTGGACAAAGCGACTTATATAAAGGTGCGACATATAGTCCAGAAAATACTGTAATTTACCAGTACATCGAATGTCCTTCCTGATGCAACACAGACCACCGAGCTACCACAGCCCTCATGTGTGGAGCAGAGAGTTGCCATCGAGTGCGCCCAGAGGAGCAGATGGTTCAGAGCTTTCCTCAACCTAACCCTGACCCAGAGTGGGGCAAATGAGGGTTCCCATGAATTGTTGATGTTGTTGTCAAGAAATTCAAACTGGTTTCTTCTCTAAATTCTGCTCTAGCACTCCCCCTCAATTAAATTAAATTAAAATTAAATTATCATAAAATTTTAGTATAATATCTGTAAAACTGACCAATTTATACCCATTTCAGAGTTAGTATGTTGCAGGGGTCACCAACCTTTTTGAAACTGAGAGCAACTTCGTGGGTACGGAGTCATACAAAGGGCACCAGTTTGATAAACTCTTCGGAAATAACAAAGCGTAAATTGATAAAAATGTATATTAAATAAGTACAGAATGACATTCTTCTGTCCCTGGATGCAAAAAACCCTGCTCTGCTGGTGATGTTAGACCTCTCAGCAGCTTTTGACACCGTCGACCATCAGGTACTAATCAACCGCTTGTCTCAGCAGGTTGGCCTCCAGGGAGCTGTGCTTGAGTGGTTCAAATCTTACCTGTCTGGGAGAACTTTTTCTGTCATGATAGGCGATCTGTCCTCCTCTTCATCAACCCCTCTGACCTCTGGCGTACCACAGGGATCTATTCTAGGGCCAGTCCTCTTCTCTCTTTACATGCTGCCATTAGGATCAATCATTGCACGTCATAACCTGTCTTTTCACATGTATGCAGACGATTTACAAATCTATCTGCCAGTCACTCCCAACCCCTCACCCAGTTCAAACACTCTTGTCAACTGCTTAAATGACATTAAGCACTGGCTCTCTCAAAACTTCCTCCACCTAAACACAGATAAAACTGAATGCATTTTATTTAGTGCTCCTGGTGACACCAACAACATCCTTCCCAGTCCCAGTGTTGGTTTTCCCCTCCCCCACTTCAACCCGGTGGTCAGAAATCTTGGAGTGCAGCTTGACTCCAACTTAAAGTTTGATAAACAGATCAGTTCTGTTGTCAAGACCAGCTTCTTTCAGCTCCGACTGCTCTCCAAAGTCAAGTCATTTCTCAGCCGTGGTGATCTGGAGAAGGCCATCCATGCCTTTGTGACCTCCAGACTTGACTATTGTAATGCTTTGTATGTTGGTATTAATCAATCCTCCATCTCCCGTTTACAGCTTGTACAGAACTCTGCCGCGCGCTTTTTGACCAACACACGAAAATATGAACACATCACTCCTGTCCTGTCCTCTCTACACTGGCTCCCGGTTCAGTTCAGGATACAGTTCAAGCTGCTGCTGTTTGTTTTCAAAGCTCTGAATGGACTTGCTCCTCTGTACATCTCAGAACTTTTGAAAGCCCATCAGCCCGGCAGAGATTTACGATCTGCCAGTCAACACCTGCTGGAGGTGCCTCGCTCAAGGTACAAACAATGGGGAGACCGGTCATTTTCTGTTGCCGGCCCAAAAGCCTGGAACAGTCTCCCCCTTGAGCTGCGTGCCACCTCTGATCTGACTCTGTTCAAAACCAGACTGAAGACCCACTTGTTCAAAAAAGCTTTCAGTGTGTAACTTTTATTACTTTTGGTATTTTAATATGTAGCATTTTTTATTTCCATTGCCTTTTTTATTTCCATTGCCTTTTTATTTCCACTTGTTCAAATAAGCTTCCAGTGTGTAACTTTTATTACTTTTGGTATTTTAATATGTAACATTTTTTATTTCCATTGCCTTTTTATTTCCACTTGTTCAAAAAAGCTTTCAGTGTGTAACTTTTATTACTTGTGTTATTCTAGTGTTATTTTAGTATGTAGCATTTTTTATTTCCATTGCCTTCTTTTATTGCTGTTGTTTCTTATTCTATTTTCATTGATTTATTGTTCCAGTTTATTCATCTTTTTATCCTGTTAAGCACCTTGGTCAATGCAAGGCATTGTAGGAAGGTGCTATACAAATAAAGTTTATTATTATTATATTATTATAAATATATTTTTAAGAACATATTTTTAAGATAGACATTCTAAAATACAAAAAAAGAATAACAACAGAATAAAATGAAATTTTAAATGCAGCTTAGTAGTGAGTTGTGATTTTTTAGAACAGGTCAGAGGGCAACTCAAATGGTCCTTGGGGGCACCCGGGTGCCCGCGGGCACCATGTTGGTGACCCCTGGTATGTTGATTAGCTGTGGTAAATAGCTTAAATTAGACTGGTTTTAAATGTTACATGTATAGGTAAATTCAATAATTAATTACTTTCTAAAAGTTTAATTTAAATGTCATATTTTGCTAACATTTTCATTTCATTTATTTATTTCTATAGCACTTTACACAACCACGGTGACGGTGACCAAAGTGCTTAACAAAAAAACAGAGCAGTACTTAAAATGACAACAGATTAAAAATCAAGAAAAACAAAACAAAATAGCAAAAATAAAACCAGAAATGTCACCACATATAAAAGCCTTTTGGAATAGCAAAAAGTCTTAAGCTTCGATGTAAAAGGGCCAAGTTCAGTTATCTGACATAGCTCAAGCTAACAGACAAACTGGGTTGATGGCAAAAACTAATGCTGGAGTTTTAAACTTTTTATTGAAGTCTGTTATTACTATAATTTAAGTTCCATCCATCCATTAACTTTACTCGCTTCTTCCTTTTTGGTTTGCGGGGGGTCACTGGTGCCCATGTCCAGCAGTGCGAGAGGTGGGGGACACCCTGGACAGGTCTCCAGCCCATCACAAGACAATTTAGAGTTACCAATCAGTCAAACATGCATGTTTTTGGTCTGTGGGAGGAAACTGGAGTACCCGGAGAAAACGCAAGTTGCACGGAGAGAACATGCAAACTCCACCCAGAAAGGTCTTGGGCTGGGATTTGAACCGGCAACCTGCTGCTTGCTGAGAGGAAACAGTTCTACCAACTTTACCACCGTGATGCCCAAATTTATACGAATGTTTTAAACCAGTCCTCATTTATTTTCCTTCCAAGCAGCCAGAATGTCCTGTAACCTTTAAAAGTTGTCTTTATCAACCGTTAAGACTTTACCAAGAGGTTTATATGAGCTTTTTAAATTTTTTTTTTACATGTTTCCTCTCCAGTTTTTGTATCTGACTGCACCTATTGTGCACGTTGGACTTAAAGGAGTGGACATGTGAAGGAAAAATACAGTCGGCTCTAAAACAAACCCTTTGCAGCAGAAAAGTAACACCTCATGTCTTGGGTAATGGAAACTATCCAGCAAAACCTGAACCAGGACTTGAGACGTGCAGCATCTTCTGTTGTCATGCTTCCAGGCGTTCAGCTTGTGGGAATCCCCAAAGGGGCTGTGGCTGAGTGGTTGGGGCAGTCATCCTCCAATGGGAGAGTTGGAGGTTTGATTCCACCAGCAGTCACATGCTGAAGTGTCTCTGGGCAAAACACTGAACCCCTCATTGCCTCTGATGTGTCCCATCAGTGTCTAATGTGATAAAGCTCTGATTAATCAGATTATCTTTGTGTATATGTAGAGTGCTGTATGAATGGGTAAATGAGGACACGGATTGTGTCGGAAAGCACTTTGAATATCTTAATTAGATAGAAAGGTGCTATATATAAGATAGTCCATTTACCATTTGTAAAGTTAAAAATCGTATTAGCCTAATATGTGATATGATGAAGAAGATAGAGCTGAGTTGTTACAGGAAAAGAAGCAGATAACTAGATAAATACCAAAACAGTAAAACACTAGCTACAAAGTAAAAGTAGCAAAAGGTTAGCTTAAACCTAGTTAAATGCTAGCTACCGGTATATACTATAAGTAGCAAAAGGCTAGCCAAAAGCACTAATGAACAAAAGGCTAACACAGAGCTAAATGTATTTATTTATTTTTATTTATTTATAAAATTTGTCCTTTTTTTTGTGACAAAAACACAATACAAAACAATCCCATAAATGATAACGTACAAAATATTTAAAAAAAATGAAAGGTAGCAGAAAGAAAAAATCTTATTATATCTGCCCCTTTTTTCAAACAATCAGTTCAAACAATAATAATCTTCCAGTAACAGTACAAAATGAATAACTCTTTCTAATTTTTCTTACTAATACAATACACATTACGCTACTTCATTTATATATTTTTTTACAATTTAGTTTTGAACATTTTTAACAAACTGCAATAGTTTTGATCAAATGTAGCCAAATCTACAAGTAGCAACGTGACAAAAATACGACAGAATCAGATTCGAAAGAAATCTATAAATTTGGAGGAACTGAAAAGATCTCAATGTATTAAATATTTCTAAATAAAGTTAATATTTTGTAAAGTATGAAAATGTTCAAAAAACAAAAGTTTTAGCACACCTGCTGAATGAGCTAATACAGTAGAATGTCTAAATTGAAACAAATGATACAGAAGTTGTTAAAAGTGCCGATTCAGCATTGAGACAATTACAAAACAGACTGCTTGGAGAGAGAAATAAAAATTCGACGATAATAAAAAAAAAACATGACGGATGACAACTTTTGCAAAGGTCTTTATGTACTTTCTGCAATACAATGGTGCTTTGTTGCTGTGCGGAGCAAAGTCCACACACAGCCTGAAGCTCGGCAAATTTGCAAAGTGTCACGGTTCAGCTGGGCTGTGACAACAAGCAGCCAATGGCAGTGGAGCAGCTGAGCAGGAACACGAGGTAAAATGGGGTTAAGCTGGTTCTGTGCTTGTCGCGGATTCTGTGAATCCCATGACACAACTTTGTAGACTTATAAAAAAATAAATGAGTAAACACACACAAACACACATAAATCAAAAGCATGCTTTGCTATAGAGTTCAGTCAGGTTCTCTGTGCAGTTTCTTCTTGTTGAAACATTTCGTCCTTCATCCAAAGGACTTCAAAGGACTTCATCAGTCCAAGGAATCACAGCAAACTCAGTCTTATAAATAGCACCTTCATGTAGTGGGTCAACCAGTTCGATGGTTATAAGATGGTTTCTGGAGTCCGCCCTCTCCACTGTCAACTCCTCTGAGGCAGCCGTGACCAAAGTGGTTCAAATCATCAAAGTTCATGCTCAATACTCCATTAATACATACTTTGCTATATGCTGCATGCACATCTTTATTCTCCACACTGCAAAAACGTAAAATCTTACCAAGTCTAATTTTCTAATTTCTAGTCAAAATAATAATAATAATAAT
>JBBPBX010017010.1:0-22313 GCA_038048925.1 Garcialebias charrua | reverse complement strand
AGCAAAATAAAGACTTGTTGTGGTTCCAACATGAATGACACCCACCTTTGATATGACAAAAAAAGATATGATCCTTTTTTGGATCCAGTTGTTACTATACATAGTAAAAACCGGGCTGTACACATGTAAAGCCTCAATATTAAGATTTTATTTCATATATTCTTTGACTTGTGAGCACACACACATGCAAGAAAAAGTGCCATCATTTGTCCAATTTGAAGAATGTTGTTTGGCAAATCTGAAATATTAATTTTGACCAGGAATAAATTAATTATAGACATCTATAATACATATCCAGACCGATTATTAAATGCTAAATGAGCCATTTAATATTTTTTTAGGAATTTAATTACTTTGTAGTTTTTTTTACTTGTCTAGTACAGTTAGAAATGTTGATATCTTAAATGTCTACTAGAGATATGGGGCCTCATGTATCAACGGTGCGTATGCACAAAAACCTTGCGTACGCCATTTTCCACGCAAAACTCCGTATGTTTCAAAACAGAACTGAACGTGGAAATGTGCGCAGCCCCACGGCAACTCCAAGGCTGGCGTACGCACGTTTCTGTGGTTTTGGTTCCATTGGCGACACTTACAGGTGATTCTGAGAAACTGTTCATGATGTGAAAATAATTATTATTCCCAAACCACTCAGCCACAGCCCCTTTGGGGATTCCCACAAGCTGAACGCCTGGAAGCATGACAACAGAAGATGCTGCACGTCTCAAGTCCTGGTTCAGGTTTTGCTGGATAGTTTCCATTACCCAAGACATGAGGTGTTACTTTTCTGCTGCAAAGGGTTTGTTTTAGAGCCGACTGTATTTTTCCTTCACATGTCCACTCCTTTAAGTCCAACGTGCACAATAGGTGCAGTCAGATACAAAAACTGGAGAGGAAACGTGTAAAACTTTTTTTTTTAAAAGCTCTCATAAAAACTTTAAAAACCTCTTGGTAAAGTCTTAACGGTTGATAAAGACAACTTTTAAAGGTTACAGGACATTCTGGATGCTTGGAAGGAAAATAAATGAGGACTGGTTTAAAACATTCGTATAAATTTGGGCATCACGGTGGTAAAGTTGGTAGAGCTGTTTCCTCTCAGCAAGCAGGTCGCTGGTTCAAATCCCAGCCTAAGACCTTTCTGGGTGGAGTTTGCATGTTCTCTCCGTGCTGCGTGCGTTTTCTCCGGGTACTCCATTTTCCTCCCACAGACCAAAAACATGCATGTTTGACTGATTGGTGACTCTAAATTGTCTTGTGATGGACTGGAGACCTGTCCAGGGTGTCCCCCACCTCTCGCACAGCTGGACATGGGCACCAGTGACCCCCCGCAAACCAAAAAGGAAGAAGCGAGTAAAGTTAATGGATGGATGGAACTTAAATTATAGTAATAACAGACTTCAATAAAAAGTTTAAAACTCTAGCATTAGTTTTTGCCATCAACCCTTTTTGTCTGTTAGCTTGAGCTACGTCATAACTGAACTTGGCCCTTTTAAATCGAAGCTTAAGACTTTTTTTTTTTTTTATTCCAAAAGGCTTTTAGTAATTAAATATGTGGTGACATTTCTGGTTTTATTTTTGCTATTTTGTTTTGTTTTTCTTGATTTTTAATCTGTTGTCATTTTAAGTACTGCACTGTTTTTTGTTAAGCACTTTGGTCACCATAATCGTGGTTGTGTAAAGTGCTATAGAAATAAATGAAATGACATCTAAGTCTACAATATCTGTAGCATAAGTCCTGTCTGATGAAAATGTACTTTTGTTTGCAACTCTTTTTTTCTAATGTGGGCTCAAGGTTTAAACAAACCATTTTTGTGACCATGTACAAAAGAAATAAATATCATTATTATATTTTAAAAAGCACCTTTGAGGATACTCAAGGACACTGTGCAGTAAAAAAAAAAGAAAACATCAGCATACAACAGAAAAAAAGGGTAAGAAAAGCATTATACAATTATATCAAACATTAGGAAATAAGGAAATTTAGAAAGAAGAAAAACACAATTGCAGGTCACCTTTTCCTCAGATTACAGGAATTCGAGGAAATTGTGGCCCAGTGCAATATGAAACAAATATTTTTTTATTTTTTTTTATTTCCTAAGGTTCCTTATTCACCAAAGCTCCAACAAGTCAGTCAGACCCCAGGAGTCCTCGGGGTGGTGGTCTCTGTGCATCATCAGAAGCCATTGCAGAACTGGCATTACAGTGATGGGTCCAAAAGATTCACTAATCTGAACAGAGCATTTTATCACAAGAAATCACAATTTACCTTGGTTTCACTGCTATAAAAGTCCTTTGAGCTTCAAACTTTTAAATATTTTAATTTTTTACATTTTTTGTAGCATCTTCTAGATAATTGAGACCCCACCCAACTATCAAAAAGCTTTCACTGGTCAGTTTTCAGACATGTTTTTATTACACCACATTAAACAGGCACTTACCAGTACAACCTGTCAAGTGAAACTTCATTTGTCCATCATTTGAACTTTATGTGCAGCTGTGTCCCTCTAATTCAGCTTGAGTGGTATTTTTAACCGTGGACCATTAGCATTCTTCCGAGTATTGACAGCTCTAACTGCCACTGTGGCGCTGTGATAAAATGTCAGCTCCAGCCAGAGGCCCTTCACCATCACGAGATGTTAAATTTTTTTTTACCTTGGACTTTAAAATTCTTTGATTGTGAGTATTTCTCATTGAGTTAACTCTTTTAGACAGCAGTCCTCTGCTTTGTTTCTGAGTATTTTTCATTGAGCAGACTCATTCAGACAGCTACGGAACATTTTTTGACATTATGTAGTAAAAACGTGATACGTATGTAGTAAAAATGTGATATTATGTAGTTAAAACGTGATATTATGTAGTAAAAACGTGATATTATGTAGTAAAAACATGATACGTATGTAGTAATAACATGATATTATGTAGTAAAAATGTGACATTATGTAGTAAAAACGTGATATTATGTAGTAAAAACGTGATACATATGTAGTGAAAACGTGATACGTATGGAGTAAAAACGTGATATTATGTAGTAAAAACATGATACGTATGTAATAACGTGATATTATGTAGTAAAAACATGATATTATGTAGTAAAAACGTGATACGTATGTAGTAAAAACGTGATAATAAGTAGTAAAAACGTGATATTATGTAGTAAAAACACGATATTAAGTAGTAAAAACGTGATAAGTATGTAGTAAATACGTGCTAATAACATATCACATTTTTACTACTTAATATGTTATTACTACATACATATCACGTTTTTACTACATACATATCACATTTTTACTACATAATATCACACTATTACTATATATGTATAACATTTTACTACATAATATCACGTTTTTACTACATAATATCACGTTTTTACTACATACGTATCACGTTTTTACTACATAATGTCTAAAAATATTATTTCATGGATGACAGCAATACACTTCCGTAGACAGCAGTCCTCTTCATCATGAATACAACTACTGAAAATTAACCAGCTGATGTGTCCACAAATGAATATTTAAAGCTTTTAACTCTGACACAAGAATAAAACAAATACTACCAGTATGTACCATGGGCATGACGTGTCCACTTTTTAACACCTGTGTATTTTTGAACTGTTCCAAAGATGACCCTTACTGACCTCTCAGTAAAGCAAGACATTTACTACAAATCAATTCCATTAGTTGTAATCTGAGAATATAGTCACCAAAAGAGACTATTTCTATCTTTGATTTTATTCTAATGTGATCAAAAGAATAACTTTTGTCATTTTCATGATGTGTGCTTTTAAGCTGTGTTATTCTGTAAGAAACATTACTGTGTCACTCCTGCTGTGTTAAAGTTGAAGTCTCGGGTCACATAGACCCGATGGTTTTGTTTAGAAAGTCAGAAGACAGTTAATCCGTTGTTTTTCATGAGCAGGGCTCCAGCTTTATCTGTCTTTTCCTAAACAAATCTCCCTCTGCTCTGGCTGTAACCTTGGGTCGTGATAACACAAGTGAACTGCTCAACTGGTCCGTGGACCAATGAAAGAGACACAAGTCTCATCTCTCATCTCATGATCTTTTTTAAGTTCTAAGTTTTGCTAAAACGCTTCAGAGTTTCTGGGAACTTCAAAGAGATGTGAACCTTTCCCAAAGAGCTGGGGTACGTTTGGTCAAGAGCTAACGACCTTCGTCTTCAGCTAAGGACTGATAACCTGCTGTTATGAGTCCACGTCGAATGAGCGTAAGCTCAAAACTTTGTTATTCCTTCCTGGAATAAGTTATCTTGAGCCAAAAAACCACGACTGCCACGGCTTCTGCCGACGAAAGCGAGTATCACCGACACCGACAAGGTAAACACGTGTGGAGTCCAGCTTGGACTTGCGGGACCGACGACTCGTCAGTCCAAGGCTGATCACAGCTCTTTACCAGAACCGAGGCGGACGTCTTAAGGTAAAGGAGCCGCTGTTTGCTTGCTGGAGGTGTGATGATATCTTAGCTGGACGCGTATGGAAGAGTGTCATCTGGTTTCATAAATGCAAGATAAACTTCCTCTCTTAACCTCCCAATTCTTCTTAAATCTTTCCTCCTCTCCTTTCCCTCAATTCTAAGCTGGAAACTATTTTAAGCTAAAGAGCCCTCAGACTAAATATGTTTAACATCCAGTATTGAAGTCTGTTGTGTTAAATTTAAGTGTGCTGACGTATTAAATTGAAAGAAAGTGAAATCATATCAATCAAGTGTAATGGTGTTAATTTAGTGATTTATTTTAAATAAATGGTAGTGTCGCCTGGCATACCAACTAAGTTAACGTGTCCATTGTCACTCTATAGCTCTGTTTATTTATCCATCATAAAGATCACAGAAATATTGGGTAAACTGAAAAAGAAAAGAATCCGTGAAATTACTATTCAATCTGAATAAGTAAATTAATTAAGGTAAAGAGGTCAGTATTAATATTGACCTCCTCATAATCCTTTACATCTGGTGGCCGTACGTGTTTTCTAAAAGTTTATTGATAAATCTGTGGTCTCTCATGAACTGTAACGTCATGTTTGCATAAGAGGATCCAAGTTTTAAACTCTGAGGATAATAATTTTGGCTGGAAGTGTTCAAAGCAGGCAGATTCTGCATGTTTTTATCATTTGAGGCTGAGGGATTGTTATTCGTTTCAACTCTGTTACACGCTGTTGGAAGCATTCAGGTGAGGTTTTGTCAGCCCGTGGTCTGTGGGGGTTCTGGTTCCGGTCCAGTTCACACAGACTCCTGTACGAAGCTTTGTTTGACCGCCGTGTCAAAAGCCTGAAAGCTATAATTAACATCTAAAAGATCGCTGTGCTGGTATTTTACATGTTAGAGCAGGTCCAAAGAAGCATATAACTGTTAGAACGGTGTCGGATAGTGGTTCTGAAACCCGAGTTCTGCTCCTTTAAAGTGGACGGAACCGACCTGAACGCGGCTCCGAGGGAGTCCGTGTCGTGTTACAGTTGACGTGCTGGTTACTGAGCGTAGCTTAGTTGTGCCTGTTTTAAATGTGATTGCCATGTTTCAGAATTTTGGGAAGTTAATTTGAAGCATTTGAGTTGTATAAGAGTCTATAAGGTTGTGTTTTGTTGTGCTAAAGTAACGTTACAGGCTACGTGTCCCACACGTTTTGTTTATGAGCTGTGATTGGATGAACGAGAGCTGTGAACTGTCAATCACTCTCGTAGCGAACGCTGATTCGCTGATTTGGGAACGCACGCTGTTGCGAACAACCCACTTTGTCGTCATTTCCGGCACTGCACTGGTCGAAGGTAAGAAACTACATTCACCATGAATGCTTGGAATGAACTACAAACGCTGTGATTGATTGGTTGACGTCACGTATCTGTTTAGCGAGCTCCGCCTCGCTCAACGGAAGCTGGTGACGCGTTGCGTCGACCCGCCTATTTGTGTCGTCATTTCCAGGTGCACTTTGGGTGACAAGCAGTTCACTCTCACAGAACAAATGGAGATTTCACTGAAAGTTTAAAAACTCATTTGAAGCCATCTAAACTGTCTAACCACATAAATTTGTCTCTGACAATAACGTGGTTGGAGCGTTTATCACGGACACACTAGAAACTAACTCTAAAGGTTGTTTTTAGTTTAAATACTGAATAAAAACAATCAGTCTCCTCGTGATAACATTAAGACTCGAAGTTGCCCCCTGTTGGTTAAAAGACGTTGACAGATGAGTTTTCTCAAATATATCATGAGAAGTCAGCATTTTTATGGTGAATTACCAGCTTTTAAAATTGTTCTATACACAAACAATAACTCTTGTTTATTCTAAATACAAATTTTAGTATAACAGAGGTACAGACACACAATTTATGCTCATTTTAAATACTGGGGATTTAAAATAACACTCAAGAAGCATTTTTTATTTGATTTTCAAATAAATAAATAAAAAGATGGAGAACAGAGCATTTCCACATTAAGCTCTTCACATCTCTGAATTTTAAACAGAATTGTTGTACATCTGTACACTTTTAGTTAAAAATTGCATTTTTAACGTTTTTCTGTGTAAAATTAATGACTCCAGTTTATTTTAAATGAAAAGTTTAAAATAACAAACGAAAGTACATTTTTCACTCCAAAGAAGCAAAGAAAGCAGACCAGATTTGAACATGTCACAAGACAACAAATTGATAAAAATCACTGATTTTTATTTGAAGGAACATCATTACTGTACTGTTATGCTGAGCGCACGAACACTCGTTTATTTTAAATAAAAAATTGTTTAAAATAACGAACAGAACGTCCTTTTTCACTCCTGATAACTGTCAAATGCAGTACAAAATCAGTTTCACTGAGACTGCAAGACATCTTTTTAAAGGCATGCTCAAGCAGCATCCTGTCACATTTTAGTGAAGTCATTGCATTTAAGTCAGCCCTCTTTTATAAGCGTTTGAGTAAGAAAAAACGGAAATCAGGCTGCTTGGGTTAGTTAGTAACTGTTGTTTGAACGTAAGTTCTATTTTAAAGTTAACACTGCAAGAGTGCATTTAACTTTTACAAAGTTCATTGAGGGTAAAAACCTGAAAAAAGGTACCTATGAATACTTATTACACAGTGAAACGCGTAAACCTCAGCTGATTAGTTTATTTGACTCAGTGCTACATTAAAAGTGAATATTTATTTGCAAACACTAACATGAGAACAATCTTTTGATTTTTTTTCACACAAAATCAATACAATAATGGACGTTAAACAGGGTGAAAAAAGTGAGAGGGTCCACTCCATCAGGGCCCCACAATGGCTTAGAACGAGCCGAGGTGGTGACTGCTCAATTGACAGGTACGTGCGGCAAGAAGCAGGTGAACATCCTTTGACGTTTTACGACAGCACTGCACTAAAACCATAGATATACGGAAGGATCTGTGTTCGGATATTCCCGGAAATAGACCGCAATGATCCTTAAAAAATCCCAAAATCTGGATACTTATCTTCGGCAGATCCAAAATAAATGTGGCTGTTATTTGTCAAGGGTCTTCCAAAGATAAGTATCCGGATTTTGGGATTTTGGGATTTTTAAAGGATCATTGCGGTCCATTTCCGGGAATATCCGGAAATATAAGTATAAGTATATGTGAAGGATATGGAGATATACGGCATCAGCTCTTACCGTATATCTATGGTTTTAGTGCAGTGCAGGTTTCTTAAAGCTCGTTTTGCCGACAAATATACACCAGGCATGGAAGAAGATGAGTACTGTAAGTGGTCTTTCTTCTTACATCTCGGCTATGAGATACGATTTCCGTTGCTCACCGTGGTTAATGCAAAAACGCAAACCATGGAAGAAATAAAACAGTGTGCTGTGAATGTCTTTGAAGCTAACATGCAAACCAAAACACCCTTACAGGTGTCCCCAGGTGAAAAGGTCAAATCCCACTCGCTGGAGCTGGAAGGGACAAGTTCATCAACTCCCTCTCCTAAAAAAGGCGAGAAGAAACATGTTTTTCAAACTAACAAACCACGACATGTTGATGCCCGCTGGGACTATGAACCGCAGTGGCTCAGACAAGACCCAGAGTACGGAAAACGATTTCAAAAGGGGGGCGCACGTCCTAGAGATAAGAAAGATGGTCACAAAAGTAAACCATATCACAAAAGGGGGTCCGAACAGGAACCCCCAGTTCAAGGACAAGCCCCTCCTGCCCCTCGAACGGAACAGTCCGAGACCGGCAATGAATCACAGAAGTTCCAGAAAAAAGGCAACATACCTCTAAGCTCTGAGGAGATAGTGGACATAAGTTGGTTGTTTGAAAACTTGAATGATACAGAGGATGACCGAACTGGTACAATGCGTGACATTGTCTTTGATAACTCAGCGCACACAAATAACCAGCTGCGCAAAGCAAAGATTGAATTGATACACCGTCGTCTCAAAGGCCCTCTGACCTCGGAAGAGGTAGAGGACATACGTCGATTGTTAAAAGAGTTGGATAATACTAGCAAGAATGAACAAGATTTTCAAACTGACATACAACGAAATGTTGGTACCAGCTGGAACAGTGACTCAAAATGGTTTAAAGGGAGCCCCGCCCCTAAAGCACCTCAGATTGAAAAGTCTGAGACAAGCAACGAACCACAAAAGGTAGGTGTTCACTCTCTAAGAGACCCACAACGGTTCAGATCGAACCAGATGGGTGAAAACCAAGGTCCATCGGTGGGTGGACTTCAAAAGAAATTGAAGGATGAGGACCTATACTCATGTATAGGGATGTCCCGATCCGATCACGTGATCGAAAACCGGGTCCCGATCACGTGACTTCAGACTCGACTCGACTCGGGCGTTACACACCGATCAGGGATCGGATATATATGTGTATATTTATTCTAAACACAAACGGGAATATTATATTAACTGTATGTTGAGTTACAGAGTCAAATTGTCTCGGAACAAAACATGCACAATAGTTTTGCAGCAGTGCCTACCGTAAAGCAGTGCCCGCTGTAAAGCGGTGACTGTCGTAAAAAAGAAGCGGAACGCGGCATTAACTTGAAGTGGAGGCAGCGATGTCTGTTGTGTGGAGATATTTTAAAGTGGATGACAAATGGAAAGTTCGTATTTCAAGAGAAGGTAAGGAAAAGGCTGCATTTAAACCTGATTAGGCACATCAGAAACAAACACCCGACACAATACACAGAGTTTAACCAGACGACGCAGCCGAAGACGAGCCAGCTCACGCTGCAAGAGACTTTATATTTAAAAACATACACTTCCTTCTGTGAAGCCACAGGAGGAGAGTTAAGGAGTGCTGTTCAGAAAAGCATGTTACTAGCCTTATTTTATAAAACGGACACTTTAAGTTTCTTATTTGTTTACATGCCTGCTCAGGTTCTGGTTCTGCTCAGGTTCTGGTTCTGCACAGGTTCTGGTTCTGCACAGGTTCTGGTTCTGCTCAGGTTCTGGTTCTGCACAGGTTCTGGTTCTGCACAGGTTCTGGTTCTGCTCAGGTTCTGGTTCTGCTCAGGTTCTGCACAGGTTCTGGTTCTGCACAAGTTCTGGTTCTGCTCAGGTTCTGGTTCTGCTCAGGTTCTGGTTCTGCTCAGGTTCTGGTTCTGCTCAGGTTCTGCACAGGTTCTGGTTCTGCTCAGGTTCTGGTTCTGCTCAGGTTCTGGTTCTGCTCAGGTTCTGGTTCTGCTCAGGTTCTGGTTCTGCTCAGGTTCTGGTTCTGCTCAGGTTCTGGTTCTGCTCAGGTTCTGGTTCTGCTCAGGTTCTGGTTCTGCACAGGTTCTGGTTCTGCTCAGGTTCTGGTTCTGCTCAGGTTCTGGTTCTGCTCAGGTTCTGGTTCTGCTCAGGTTCTGGCCAGGTTCTGGTCAGGTTGTGGTCATGTTCTGGTATTTTAAGTTGAGCTGCTTATTTTAAATTAGACATTTATACTGTTGCACTAAACTTCAATGTGAAGAATTTTATTTTAAATCTTATTACTTGATTGTTCAATCTACCTCACAGAAGTACTCTGTTAAATGTTAAGGTAAATAAAATAAAAATGAAGGGACATCTGGATCTGTTTCTTTTTTTTCCCCTTCATTTTAAAAATGTATTTTAGAAGTATCGGATCGGGACTCGGTATCGGCCAATTCCTAAAATTAAAGGACTCGGACTCGGACTCGGGGCCAGAAAAACCTGATCGGGACATCCCTACTCATGTAACTATGCGTGGTCCCAACAGAAACCCCTGAGCTTTGGAACTGCACCGTACACGTGAACAGAAACGTGGGCCAAGACCTGTGAGGTTTCTGTGTAACTTTATACAAAGGGGGGTGGCTAAGAAAGCTTACCTGCCTATCACACTGGAAGGTGTCCTTGAGCGTGAAGCCCTCCTGGATGGCAGTGCTGATATAACCATTATGTCGGCCAAGCTGTTCGAGGAGCTGAGGACCGCCGCTAACGGTGTTGACAGGCAAATACCTATTGAGAGCGGACATCCCACAGACTTCTTCTCCAACCTGCTGTGCGACATCTACGGGCGTGACACGCTTCCTTCTCCACCCGAACTGGACCGGGCCTATCGAACCCTCGCCCCGAAACCCGCCTCGGACCATTGGACTTGCGGGACCGACGACTCGTCAGTCCAAGGCTGATCACAGCTCTTTACCAGAACCGAGGCGGACGTCTTAAGGTAAAGGAGCCGCTGTTTGCTTGCTGGAGGTGTGATGATATCTTAGCTGGACGCGTATGGAAGAGTGTCATCTGGTTTCATAAATGCAAGATAAACTTCCTCTCTTAACCTCCCAATTCTTCTTAAATCTTTCCTCCTCTCCTTTCCCTCAATTCTAAGCTGGAAACTATTTTAAGCTAAAGAGCCCTCAGACTAAATATGTTTAACATCCAGTATTGAAGTCTGTTGTGTTAAATTTAAGTGTGCTGACGTATTAAATTGAAAGAAAGTGAAATCATATCAATCAAGTGTAATGGTGTTAATTTAGTGATTTATTTTAAATAAATGGTAGTGTCGCCTGGCATACCAACTAAGTTAACGTGTCCATTGTCACTCTATAGCTCTGTTTATTTATCCATCATAAAGATCACAGAAATATTGGGTAAACTGAAAAAGAAAAGAATCCGTGAAATTACTATTCAATCTGAATAAGTAAATTAATTAAGGTAAAAAGGTCAGTATTAATATTGACCTCCTCATAATCCTTTACATCACGCTATTACAATATATGTATAACATTTTACTACATAATATCACGTTTTTACTACATACGTATCACGTTTTTACTACATAATGTCTAAAAATATTATTTCATGGATGACAGCAATACACTTCCGTAGACAGCAGTCCTCTTCATCATGAATACAACTATTGAAAATTAACCAGCTGATGTGTCCACAAATGAATATTTAAAGCTTTTAACTCTGACACAAGAATAAAACAAATACTACCAAATTTTACTTTAAATTCTTTTAAAAACTTACCACATCTGACAGCTTTTTGTCTGAATGCTGAGTCAGCAATCAAGTTTTGTTTTCTTCCATTTTGTGGCTTTTGGACTGTAACTACTTCTGCGGATTTTCAGCTATTCATCATATTAGCTCCTTACTGACATTAAATATGTAATTTTATAACAAGAACACTTTTTAAAATATTTAAATATTAAGAGTTTTGCTAATTGAGATGTATTTACGCAGATTTAATAAAATCTTTCAATATACCGATACTGCTTTTTATACAGGGCAAAGAACAATTTGCACACACTCAGACCTTAGCTCAATACACAACGTCCAAATACCAGAACAACCCCTGTTTTAAGTACGAGGAACCTAGTACCAGGAGTCACACGAGAAATACTACCTGTCAATTATGACCTTAATAATGTGAGGTACCACCGTTATCTCACAGTATGAACCAGCTGCATCACCACAATACTTTTTCTACAAAGTACCTACTAAACAGGGTAACTATACATACAGCTATGTATGTAAATGGTACTGATACTTGATACCTTGTACTGATGCTTTGTACTGAATGTACCAAGTAAATATTCTGTAAGCACCTGGGTAACTGCACGTACAGCTCTGTATATACTTGGTACTGATACTTGGTATTGAACGTACTGACTATATACTCTTTAAGCACCAGACACTACGTACCTACCTGGTTTGTAATACCTGATAGGCATAATCAGATACTACCATGTACGTGCCAGGTAGAAATATCTATTGCTATTACAGATGGTATTTGGACAGTTTAGACAAAAATTAACAATTGAAAAAATCATAAAAAAATATTTTATTTGAGGTGAAAATATTTATTAAAAAATTACAAACAAATCTATATAAAAATCCTGAAAATATTATTACATGTGTAGTAATATAGGAAGAGGTCAGTTTACTGACTTACCTATATTTTAGATGTATAAATTGGCAGCGTTTAGACTGACACAAAAATACATCATTAATTAAACGAGTTCTCTCTTTTTCAGCTTAATACCAATAATTCTATACCTTGACCAGATGTAATTCATAGGAAACGTTAAACTTATGTTGGCACAGCAGGACTGGACCATTTATTTAACATAATTGTAAATTACATCACACATTTGTACATGATTGGTTGATTATTTTTCCTATAATTAACTTCAGCACAGATGAAATATAGGAACAACAGAACAAGTGAAGGATGATATTTTACTCATTTCTGCAGGTACATTAACTTAGTTTCTGGCTTAGGAAGATAAAGGTTTAGGAGGAAGGAAATGGAGGAAAAGAAGTTAAGAGTCAGGGAGTTATCTTGATGTGTTTTAACCAGAAACATGGCAGTTCTCCGGCCGATCTCGGCTACACGTTGGTACCCTTGGCAAAGCATTTGACGACTTTTGTTACCTCGTGAAGATGGTCAGTCTCCCTCGGTCCAGTTTGGTCAGTTCGTTTACCGTTCTCAGCGTCTCCAGACGTGCGCCTTGACTCGAACCGAAAGTAACGGCAGCTCCTGGTGTTGTTTTCAAGATAAGGCGTTCTTTAAAAGAATGTCAATAAAGTGAAACTTTTCACAGCTGGAAATAGATTTATAACAGGCATGTTATAAAGCTTTTAACTGAATGACGAGTCCTTAGCGTGTGACTGGTGTTCATTCAGCTCTTTGGGGAACCTCATCATAGCTCGAGGTCCTCCAGCAGACTCCGTCAGTTCCAGCAAAAGCTTAGAACTTTAAGGCAGGATCTGTGATCAGTGACTTGTTCTTTCCCCATTGGTCCAAACAAACCAGTGGAATGAAGGTCACTCGGATATCAGTTTTTTAGAACAGAGAAGAAGTTGTTAAGAATGAAGAGAGAGAAACAGATTGACTGGAGCCAGCTTCATAAAACAACTGATTAAAACTGTGTTCTAACTTCTAACAAACTGAGGAGTTCAGTCTGACATATTAATTCACTTTCACCATTTGATTCATCATATGAAGAAGTGACCATCATTTTGAAATAGCATTGGATTTCCAACTTGAATTAAACAGTTTGAATTAACCAGTCTTTGACTATCAAACATGCTTATACAAGTAACACAAGGTTATTCATTAACACAAAAATAGAGGAATAAGAGAGTCTCTTATGACTTATTGTGTTTTGATATGACTTATTGTGTTTTGATTCAAAATAATGTAATAAAATAGTGTTCACTTGTCTCCTTGAGAGCCTCAGGAGCACTGTACCACTCAGAGTTTCAGAGAGATGTGAAAAGGTGTACATCCACGTCAGAGATTAGGGGGTCTATCTCACTACAGTCCCCCCTTTTGGAAATCATCGCCCGTCCATGGAGATGAGTTCCAACACGAAAGGATACCACCAAATGTCTCTGATCTTGATGTAATCCAGCAAGAGGAAAAAATCAAAAATTATAATCCCATAGTGTTATTGGAAATTCCATACTGTTCGTGGGTAATCCCATAGCGGAAAGCTTTTAATCATTTGGAAAACAAAGTCTTATAATACACAGCGGTAATTCCACAGCGGTAATTCCATATCGATTAGAGTTGTTGATTTCATCAGCAACAATTGTTTTAATCAGCATGTAGAGGGGATCCCTCTATTGACGTAGAGGAGGCGACCCTTGGATGAAGGTTGAAGACCAAGCGTTGACGTAGCAGGTCCCCACATCGAAGGTTGAAGGCTGGTTGGTTTCCAGTCCGTGCCACTCTGGTTCTATGTGTCATGCAATTATGTGGTTTTAGGTGGGCTTATGATTGGGATTTTACATTAGCCTTACCTATATGCACCTGGTATGTAAGCTATCATGGTTTAGATCAGCTATAACTACCAATTAAGGGGTGGATCATGCATCAAAGTTAAATATAGGGATCTACGTCTATAGACGGTTCAGGAGGGCTTCTGTAACGAAGGCCTCTTCTTCCAAACTATTCCTCCATTCATAACTTAGCTTAAAGTTAAACTAAAATAGAAAAGAAAATATAGTTTGGTCTAAATGTCTGTTGTCCTTTAAGACGACGACGTAGGATTTGGTATTCCCTATAAATTTTGAAGTCTATGGCGAGACTCATCAAAATGAATAGATGATCTAGAATAGAATTTATCAAATCGGTTCAATTTAGAAATAGCGAGACCAGTGTAGTTTATGATACCTAAAGTAGCTTTAAACTACATTGATTCTTCATTGACTGAGGTTTAACAAATGAAAACAGCACGTTGGCATAGTTAAATCCATTTAAGTCTTTAAGTTGGGGAATCCCATGTGACCTCAGCGGTACCTGTTGTTAGACAGTCAGTGTCCTGACCTTGGAGAGGCACCTCGATTGGCAGTGGACTGCTCACTGTAGCCCACATTGTCTGATTGCCATAATTTATAATCGCTTCAAAGCGATTTATAAAATCTTGTCCAACCACAAATGGAGTCTGGAGCGAGTCAAGTTCAGACACATACATTGGGTGGTATAGTGACATTTCGCAATCTGCATGTGAACCATGGCTATTAGGGTTGTTCTCGTCTTTGCGAGGCCCTGTTGCTCACCATAAGTGTATTTCACAAAGGGTATTTGCCTGTCAACATTGTTAGCGGCGGTCCTTAGCTCCTCAAACAGTTCGGCTGACATGATAGACACGTCTGAGCCGCAAACCAGGAGTGCTTCTTGCGCGAGGACCCCTTCCAATGTGAGTGGCAGGTAAGCTCTCTTAGCTATCCCCCTTTTTATAAAGTTACACAGAAACCGTTTAGGTTTTTCCACACGTGTCTGTGTACGTGTGACTCTGTCCGTGTAAACATCATCGCTGTCAGCATCATGATGGCTGTCTGCCTCATGACCTTCAGGATGTGGATTTTCAGCAATTTGTTTGCTGTCAGCATCTGGACTTTCAGGACGCTGATCACCAGCAAATTGTTTGCTGTCAACGTCTTTGTCAATGTTGATAATGTTGTCAACTGTGTGCACTAAGTTGTTGCAAAAGGCAGTGTTGCACGTCGCTTCGTCAGGTCGAACAACGTTGTTTGTGTTATCATCAAGGACAACGTCACACGTTGTGTCAGCTTGGTCAACCACTGTAACATTCAAATCATTTGACAAACAACTCACAACCTCAGTCACGTCCACGCGCGGAGGTGCCGTTTCCATAATCTGGAGCATGTGTGACTCATTGCATGTCTCAAACTGTGCAGTTCGAGGGGCAGGGGCAGGAGGGCCGCTTCTCGGGGGTACATGTCGGGACAGACCATTTTTCAAAGGGTCACGGCTCCCAGACATCAACTTCTCTCGAAGTTCACCCACTGTGAGACCTAGGTGAGAACTCTTTTGGTTCGATCTGAACCATCTTGGTTCACCTAGAGAGCGAACACCTACCTTGTGTGGTTCTCTGCTCATCTCAGGGTTTTCAACCTGAGGGGCAGGGGCAGCAGAACTCCCCGTGAACCGATCAGAGTCACTGTTCCAGCTTGTGGAACTGAACTGTTTTTTTATCATGAAAAACCTGTTTACTTTCGCACTCTGTAGGAGAGGGAACCTCTTCTATCTTCTGCGAGTGGGATGTGACCTTTTGACCTGGGCACGCCACTGAAGGTGTTTTTCGTCGTTCGAGCATGTCAAAAAATTCCATAGCACATTGTTTAATTTCTGCCATGGTACTCTCTTTGCAATTAACATTGAAGCGAACACATTTCATTATGAAAGGTATCAGATTCAAAGTGAAACGACTTTTAAACAGGTAATCTTCCTCAATTCCAGGGACAGTTTTGTCCCCTGTGTAAGCAGAGAGGAGCCTGTCGTAAAACACCAGGGGATGTTCACCTGGTTCCTGAAGGACGTTCTTTGCAGCTAAGTACCTATCAAATGATGAAACAAGCCCACAATTTGTTGATGCACCTGCTAGAACGTCCATCTTTGTACTGATTTCCTGTGAAAAATCAAGTAAAGTGATATTGCACAGTGTGCAGTCTCACCATGTGATGCCTTCGGCAGTCAACATGGTGTCCAAGATGTGAAATCAAATAAAAATCAGTGATTATTATTAAATTGTCAACCCATGAGACGACCATCAAGGTCGGCTATTTTTGTGTGATTTCTGTGAAAATCAAGACAAAAGATGCCTCCTGTGTGTTATTTTAAACTTGCAGTTTAAAAAAAAAAACAGGGACAGACAGCTTGTTTTGTACAGAATTGATGATAAAAGTGTCAAGTTTTATCAAAAAGCAGACATGTCTGTATTAAATCTGTGTAACTGTTCTGCCATCAACATTTGATTATATGTGAAAATCAAATGAAAGGGTGCTATGTCCTCAACATTTCAAAATGTACTCTATTCAAAAACAGGAAAGTTGAAATGTTAGATACAGTTGCATCAAACTGTATTCTTAGACGTGACCAGCAGATGGGGGCACCGCGCTGGAAATGAGTTTATCACAGCGACTGTAATTTCTCTGTCCGACCACGTCAGAGGCGCTGTTGTCGCCTGTGAGCGCAGCCGTGAGCCGCTAAACATTCACAGACGTCTAACAACGGATCAAAGACAGCAATCAGAAAAATCTAGAGCCTTGATGAAGAGACAGCTCTAGAACCCCAGTCTATAATAGACGAATTCGATGTGAGTAACATCGTTCAGGACAGGTAATGTGATTTTTAAACTTTCTCTCAAAAGAAAAAGACAAGTCGTTTCCCTTAAACCAGATGCAGCATCCGGCGTCACGTGACCTGGTCACATGGCGATCGGTAGTATCAGAGCAACTGACTCAATCCACCCATTAAAATCTCAAAAACACCGCGATGAAACAGTCTTTTCAGAGATAGTAACGGACAAACAAGCCTGAAGCCTGCGCACCCTAGTTTACTGAAGACAAAAGTGATGAGGAGTGGGTAGGGCTCCCCCACCCCGCAAGCATCAACACTCTTACAGAGAAATCGACCAATCACAGCGAAGACAGAACCGTAGTTCTAAAACCCAAGTGTTCATGGGAAATTGTGTCTTCCAAACCTAACGCCACCCACGTGTGACGTGCCGTTCGAGCGGTGCGTTCACGGACCTGCGGTCGCCGAACGTTAGCGTGGAACGGACTTTTCAACGTTCTAAAACAGTCATAAATATCGCAGAACACCGCGGTTAAGCCAGTCTTAGATGATATCACG
The DNA here is from genome assembly GCA_038048925.1 of Garcialebias charrua. NCBI lineage: Eukaryota > Metazoa > Chordata > Actinopteri > Cyprinodontiformes > Rivulidae > Garcialebias > Garcialebias charrua. The sequence goes on along the minus strand of JBBPBX010017010.1, from coordinate 4,729 downwards.
TGCATAGAACCCAAACACCACAGATAAACTGTCAGAAATGTGTGCAAAAATGAATCTGACAACCAGAGTCTACAGAAACCAACTTTTTTGAACACGACACACAATGGACCAATCACAGCGCTTTAAGCAGCCATTTTGCCTCTCGGTACCGCTAACGTTAGCTCGACCCAAAGTCTGGACACTTTTTTCACAAAATAAACGTAGAATACACCACAGAAAATACTGCTAACGAGCCCAACACATCCAGGCTAACTCCCCACGCCCTGCAGAGAAGGCAGTACGTCTAACTGTTTAAACAACGGACTTTACGTCTATCGGAACCGTGTCCCGGTCCAAACTGAGAGGGTCCAATCGAACCTCACAACACACGTTGTAACAGAAAAAGGCACTTAATGGAGCAGCATAATAATGTGTGACACAGCTTTTCAACAGCACTCCGTAGAAGTAATAAAATGAAGCAGTGGTGACTCGGCGGTCACAACAATGAAAAATGCATGCAGCCTCGCGACACGTAATGAACGTCTCACAAACACAGACACAACATTTACCACTCATCAGCTTCAAGCATACGTTGGAATGTGAAAGAAAAAATAATTCTAACGGGAAACGCACCAGACAATGCCACGATTAGCAATCTCTGACACCCCACCAGCCAGAACCACATAAACCCAAAACCAGGATACAGAACTATACCAACAATACCGTAACACATAGACTACAAAAACAACTTAATCAATTTAATCTTTCAGAAGACCTGTACGGCCACCAATATGTAACAATATAGGGGCGGTAAGGTATTTAAACACTTACTGGGCCACCATTATTGTAGAGATATAGGACTTACTGGTCAGTTTACTGACTTCCCTATATTTTTAGATGCGCAGGTCTGAGCAGACTTTATTCTGTACAAACTTGCCACCAATTCGCGAGTTCATCCTTTTTCCGGTATTAAATTGCTTTTACTGTAATTAGACAAAATGTAACTTCACGAGAGACTTCAACTTATGTTGGTCTACCAGAAAATAGACCTTTTATTGAAACTATCACAAAAATTACATTAAACATTTGTATCGATATTAGCTCTGATTTAATAACTACGTTGACAAGAATTCAAATTAAAACAAACAGACAGTTAGGAACTTTACTGTTGGCACATTACTTGACAGATTAATAGCTTATGAAAAATAAGAAATAGGAGGAAGAAATAAGTGAAAGCTAAGTTAACTGAAGTTGGTTATTTTGAACCAGACTGGGTGACACCTTTTTCCCACACGAGCAGACTGCTGGGCTCCCGCACGCTCAAACACACCACGACTCGTTACCTGTTGACGGTTCGTCTCTTGGAGATAAGAGTGGAGAAGTGTCTGGACACACACGTGGATGGGTTTGTCCAACGGCCGTCCAGTTGGAACTTCAGCGTGTGTGGCTGATTCACGATACGAGGAAACTCGCCTCCCTCGGCAGGAAACAACGGTCAAGCGCACAGACTGATTTTTCAAAATAAAACTTCAGAAAACAAATTCTTCCAGAAGATGAGTGAGTGAGTTACAGTAAGCTTTACTGTGACTCCAGCTGAAACGTGGGTCCAGTTGACACAATGACCGGAACGTCTCCAGCTTTCCCAGAGGAGAGAAGCAAGTTGTGAGCTAGTTCTCTCCAAAGCACTAAAGGGAAAAGCGGAAGTCTCCCTTTATATGGGAGGCGGGGTCTTCCCCACCTCCTTAATGACTACTGGCTGGTTTTAACAAAATAAGAGATGGGTTTTCATCTCATAGGCAGAATGGTCTCTGAAGGACAACAGGAAAACTGTTTACATAAGCGGCCAGATGGACTGGCCTGTGAGCACAGAGAATATTATGGCTAACTTCATAGACAAAACAGAGAAGGAAGTGAACAGCTAACAGTTTACCCTGAACTGTGCCTTAGAATCAGAGCCTGCTTGCTCTGCAGAAATAAAACCAGAAGGGTCAAACTCATGCAAGTAACAGATCATCATTGAAATGACAAAAATATACTGTAGATCAATTCTGAATTAACACACATTAAAGAGAAAGTTCAATCTGATTAATTAGTGTCCATTAATTCAAAATCATTGTAACGAAATATAGTGTCCATTTGTCTCCTTGACAGTTTCAAGAAGGTGTAACACTGAGAGTTTCAGAGAGATGCAGAGAGGTGTACTTGAAGGTCCAGACAGAGGGCCTATATCACTACACTTTCTATTCAAAGAAACTTGATCCTGTTGCACAGGCCCTTCCCTTGTATGCAGGCTGTTTATACAGCAGCTCTGGCTGTTCAGGTGTCAGTAGACGTGATCCTTTTCCATAACACTGATCTTCTTGTTCCTCATGTAGTAGATGTGTTGTTACTACAGAGTAAAATGAACTTCTTATCCCTTGCACGGCACCTGTCAAACACATTAATACTTTTATCCTAACCATACAGTCACATCAAACGTTACATAGTTCTGAACCTTGCTACCCTTGTTCCACTCCCCTCTGATGGGACCCCACACAACTGTCTAGAAGCCACAGAAAAAGTCAATCTTCCACATTCTGATTTATCAGACACTTCCTTACCTAGTGGTTTGGTTTGTAGATGGATCATGTTCTAAGACAGACAAAGGCCAAACTCAAACAGGTTGTGCAATTGTACGGCTACCTGACATTATCATTGAAGCAAAGCCGCTGACTAAACATCATTCAGCTCAAGCAGCATAGATTATCACCCTGACACGTGCACGCGTTGGCTGAGAAACATGATGTAACTATCTATACAGACAGCCTGTATGCTTTATCAACATTGTTTTATTTTGTAAAACAATGGGATAATAGGGGACATCTGGTGGTAAACCTGTTACACATGCAAAACTGTCGACAGAACTTTTAAGCTCTATTCATAGACCAAACATGATCTCAGTGTGCAAGTGTGCTGCACACACTAAAGGCAAAGACTTTGTATCAAATGATAACAGATTAGTTGATTTTGTGGCTAAAGATGCTGCCAAAGGCACTTATGGCTGAAGTTACCTGATAACCTCACTTGAAGATGACATGATTAATAAAAAAGTTCTTTTAAACATGCAGAAAGCTGCACCAAAACAAGAAAAATTAATGTGGGAAATGACAGGCGTACAGCTTAATGATGATGGTTTATATCATTAGAATAATAAACCAGTTCTACCTAAGTCCTTATTCAAGGCGGCAATGATTACATCACATGGTCTTTGCCATATGTCGTCAGGGGGAATGACTAACCTGATTCAAAAACATTTAACCTCCTATGGCCTTGAATCATATTTAAAAAGCTTTTGCAAAGCTGGTCCAACATGCATAAGACACAACCCACAAGGGAACATGAGGCCTAAAAGAGACTCTTTCCCAACAACTAACTATCCATTTCAAAGAATGTACATGGACTTTATTGAACTGACACCTAGTGGTCCATACAAGTATTGCCTTGTAATGATTGATGCATTTTCTAAATGGGTGAAATAGTCCCCTCTAAACATGCAGATGTGCTCATGGTTGCTAAAGCCATCTGTAAAACTATTGTTCCTGTACATGGGATTCCTAAAACCATGTACAGTGACAATGGACCTCATTTCAGGTCATATAGAACATGGCTGCCCACTGTACTGATACACCCTGGTCTCTGAACTGTCCAAATTATACACCTTATCACTGATCCTCTCAGTGAAACACGTTTTCTTTGAAACCCTGCAGTGAAAGACATTAACACTATTTTATTACATTTAAGTTTGAATATGGAATGCAAATTAAATCGCAAGAGACTTCTTTTAATCATTTGTCTTAATTCAAATTTATCAAAAGAATTATGGGGATCCGTTTTAGCCAAAATGAAATAAATAAATAAAATGGATAAAAATGGTGATAAAAATTGTTAAAATGGTGAAATAAATAGTTATTTGTCATTCATTAACCTATTTTCACCTATTTTCACTTTTACTTAATCAATTTTTCATTTACCAATTTTCCCATTTTTACTTACCTCTTTTCCCATTTTTACTTAATCAATTTTCATTTACCTCTTTTCCCATTTTTACTTAATCTATTTTTCATTTACCTATTTTCCCACTTTTACTTAATCAATTTTTCATTTACCTCTTTTCCCATTTTTACTTAATCAATTTTTCATTTACCTCTTTTCCCATTTTTACTTAATCAATTTTTCATTTACCTATTTTCCCACTTTTACTTAATCAATTTTTCATTTACCTCTTTTCCCATTTTTACTTAATCAATTTTTCATTTACCTATTTTCCCACTTTTACTTAATCAATTTTTTACCTATTTTCCCACTTTACTTAATCAATTTTTCATTTACCTATTTTCCCACTTTTACTTAATCAATTTTTCATTTACCTATTTTCCCACTTTTACTTAATCAAATTTTCATTTACCTATTTTTCAATTTAACAAGTTTTTCTTTTGTCTTTTTCCATTTACCATTTTCCATTTACCTGATTTGGTATTTCACATTTTCATTAATCAATTTCTCATACAATCCCTTTTTTTACCCATTTTTCTTTCACCTATTTTTCATTCAACATCTGTTTGAAAAACTTTTCATTTTCCCATTTGTTTATTTCCCTTATTTATTTAGTATTTCCTTATTTTCTTATTCAAAACGCAAAACTTGGGAAAATAATAAATGCAAATGAGGAGAGGCGTCATCGGGGTACAATGGCAGCCCATTGGTTGGTTAG
>JBBPBX010017009.1:10792-47383 GCA_038048925.1 Garcialebias charrua | reverse complement strand
AGAAGACACTAAGACATGAAATTTCAACTCAACTTTAACTAATTGGGTTTTGTAATGTATGTGAATGCTTTTGTGCAGTGCCCTGAGATGACTTCTGTTGTGACTTGGCGCTATGTAAATAAACTGAATTGAAATCCAAAAAGCAAGCAGAGCCTGTTTTTATATGCAGGATGATGTAGTTAATCTTTTGAAGACAAAATATCTTTAGAACATCATGATGATGTTTAAATCCAAATCTATCAAAAGTGATGGAATGGTTTTCAGAGAGATGTAGTGTTTCTTACATAAATTTTGACATTAGTTTTAAAATCATCATATGTGTCTAATGGGTTGATGCAGTTTGTGTATTTCATGTGCACAACACATGCCAGATAGGTTTTAGGACTAAAGATGTTTTCACAATTAATGCCCCCCATCAAAACACAAAACATTTCCTGGCATTGAAGACACAAAACAGGGAAGAATTTTATTTGATATTATTTTATATTCTTTATATGGAACTGAAAACTATTTGTGGCATCTATTGTCTGCCTGAAGCAATTAAATAGCCAAAGAAAATGGACCAGATAAAACTGGAAATATCTTGGAATGTACTGTTTAAAGTTTAAGAGCTTAAGATTGTGACCAGGCTGCTAAAACCTACCCAATGAACAATGTCCTGATCACCAGACTCGTCTTCCCTTTCAGCATGTGTGCATGGCCCGGGCTTACAGGCGGCTGTAGCACCCCCATGGACCGATGCGGTCATTCGCCGCGATGCAGTTGGGGGCCATGACAGGTTGTCGTCCTGACCTACGTGTTCAGCCGACACACCCTCCGGGCATGCAGATACACTATGAGCTCGAAGGGTTTGTGCATTGCCGCCCTCCCGAGCTCCTGCGACGCATGGGGGTGAGTATGTGACTCCCCCCATCTATCCGTGTGTGAGCTGGTCTGCCCGCCCTTGGATGCCGCAAGGTCTGTCTGTTGCAGACAGTCCTGGGGTGCCCCGCTGGGGTTCATTTTTCTGACCTGGCACCCCGTGCACCGTGAAGGAGGGGGGTGGTAGCCCTCTCCCTTCATAGCGACTGTCTTTAAAAAGTTTGCTGTGTTGTTGTTCATCATCATCTTTTTTTTTGTCAAGAACCAGGGCAAACTTTTCTTTGGTACCTTTATTTTTGTGTTTTGTGCAACAACATTTTGTCTTTATTTTACACATAGTAGAACACTCATGTTTTGTGTATACATTAATGTCACCAGCTTTTCGTAACTTTTTACAACTAAAGTCTGGGTAGAAATAACCAGGTTCCCGTAACCCGTGGGCGGACGAACCAGCAAAACTGTGAAGAGGACCCATTTCGTCAGGCCCGCTTCTGTCTCCCATCACGGTTCGTCGAGGAAGTTCTCGGCGGGACCGCTTGGCGAGGAACAAATCTGTTCCTGCTCCAGGACTGACCGGCCTGAGGTGGACCTGCTTGAGGTCTCTGCCGTTGCTCCCCGTCGTAAGCTGGCCTCTTCTGCGAGGGACGACGTGTGGCTGAGCAGTGTCAAGGTTGCACAGGTCTGCTCCCGCTGGTGTCTCGGTGGAGGGGGGGGGGTTCTTGTCATCTCCTCATGTAGAGCTTCAGCCTGTTTTCCCCTTTGCTCCAGCCTGCTCTGGATCCGGTCCAGAGCCTTCCCGAAGAGTCCCGTCGGCTTGATTGAATGGTGCAAAAAGGGGAACCACCAACCTTTTGGAAGGTCCGTGAGGGTCATCCACAGATGACGCTGGGCGATGACCACCTTAGCCATGCATCTCCCTTGTGCGATGGCTGCCGTCCCCATCATGTGGAGCACAAAGTCAGTGGCCCTGCAGGCATCCTCCAGCAACTCAGTAACAGCCTGTTTGTCTGTTGTCACCTGGAGCTCCTGCAGCTTCTCTGCCAGGTATGCCTGCATCATGGTGGAGGCGTTCATTGCACGTGTCACGAGGCCCTGAGCTCTGTAACACTTTTTGAGCTATGTAGATGAAGCGTGGCAGGCTTTGCTAGGCAAAGTTGGTTTTGTTCCAGAAGATCTGGGGGCCAGGTGAGATGCCAGCGTGTCTTCCATCTGTGGCACGTTGGCCATTCCTGCTGCTTCCATTCCAGACACGTCGAGGAAATGGGAGAGTGGGAGCAGCATGGGAGCCCTAGGTTCAGCCCAGGTGCGAGTAAGCTCCGTGAGGAAATCTGGAAAGATGGGCATCCTGTGCATCGTTGTCGACTGCTGCTTGGCATAAAAATAATTCCTTGCCAACCTCGTGACCTGTTGACGAGATGGAGGTTCTGGCCATGCGATCTGTAGCGCGTCCGCCGCTCTGCGACAGAAGTCAAACAGGGCAGGGATTGATGTATCTGTCTCTGACAGCACTGGCGCCTGGTTCTGTGAGAGGTCTTCTTCCTCTCCTTCATACTCGATGTCAGCTTCATCACCAGAAATTTCACCTGAGGCTGCGTTCATCATGCCTCAAGTGTCAAATTCAGCTGTCGAGTCCCGGACGGGAGCCGTCATGTCCAAGCTGTCCCCCCATTCGACCTGTCCACTGTCCTCCAGATCCATGCTCTCGAGCTCCGACGTGGGAGTGAGAGCTTTTGTGAGATCCGGGTATGTTGGTGCCGCAACGGCACCCATGGCTTTGGCCACAATGTCCACGTTGCATCTCCTCACTGCCTCCAGCATCTGGCTGCAGTGTGGACAGGAGTCGGGAGCGTCCAACGCCATTTTTGTGTGCAACATCCCTAGGCAGACAGGACAGGCCTCGTGGATGTCCGTCGTCGATAGGGAATATCCGCAGCCGCTGGGGCAGGCGCGAGGAGGGACTCGCTGGCCTGCTGGCCTTATTTGGAATTCTAGGTTTTCGCTTTCCCTTCTCGGGAGCCATGGCCGAGAAGAAAAGAGCAAGTTGTCTTAAAATCCTTGTCCAAGACATCTCTTCCGTCGCGTCGCTTTCGCTGGCTAGCCTGCTACTCATTAGCAGGGTAGCGATGTGACGTAGTTAGCGCCGTCGAGCGAAGCAGCTGTGGAGAGAGAAGAGAAGAAAACTTTGAGGTTAAAGATAAAAGCGTTGGACTAGCTTTTGCCAGCCCAGCAATATACAGGAAATTTCTCTGTACGCTCAGCGTAGGGAGCGAGCTCACCTCTAACGAGCGATGTGTCTACAGAGAAGTCCCACGAAGTTCAGGTTTAAGCGAGGTAAAGGGCAAAAAGAAAACAATGGATGGGCGCTAGCGTTTTAAGTACCCAGAGGGCGGGGCCTCTGGGGTGACGCTGACGCCCACTGCCGTAAAGGCGTGAATGTATTCCTTCAGGTAATCGCGCGGGGGCGCAATTCCCATAGCAATAGTGTTGCACCGAGTGAACCTGACTGATAAAGGGAACCTATATGCTCAACACCAACACTCTTTTTCACAAGTAGCTAAGCAGCATTTAAAAATAAAATAAAATAAAATAAATGTTCCTCATCTTAATAAGCTCATACACCAGATAAAGTATGTATGGACTAATCATCACAAAAGGCAGCTGTACTCAGAGTATGTCCTGAAGATTTAGAGAGCGCACACACACACAAACACACACGCATGCACGCGCGCACGCACACACACACACATACACATTCATGAGTTCATACTTTACAAGCCAAGTGTACATTACACAAAAGGTCACTAAGTGCAGTTCTGAGGGCACAGACACCAGCTCTTATACAAACAGATCTCATTAAAATGTGATGTCCTCTCCAGCCGTCAGTGTCTGCTGTTCTGCCTTTATGTGCTCATTACTCAGAAGCCAAAAGAGAAGAGTATTTAATGTTTCCTCCCTTTTTAATGGTTTTCTTATGAAAGATGTAACTTTGACAAGAAATAAAAATATAAAAGGTCAAAGTAAATTATGGGTTTTATTTTTTGTATTACAGTCTTTAGGAGGATGGTACTGCTGCTAATGGGATTAATTACATCCATTATGCTAATCATATGTAGCACTGCAAACCCATTATGGGTGTCCTTTATAAGGCCTGAATGAATTGGGAATAAATTGTGCCTCTGAGTATGTAAGTGCTGTGATATTGCCATTAAATGCAGAAAAGTCTGTTTAAAAAAAATCAAACTTTAGTTGACAGCTCATAAAGCGTGAACTGGAGCTATTGACGTTCTGGTTCCTGAAGACCAGAAACCTGGAGGTTATGCACCATAACCAATGTTCCCTGAAGCAAGGGAACAAGGTGCAACATTTCATATGGGGATTGTGCCCTCGTGCGGTTCACCTGAAACATTACAATCACGCCTTTTAAGGCATGTGAGACTTCAGCGTCACCAAGGGCTCCGCCCCCCTGGTATAAAGGACGCTGCATGTCTCACGTCCGCCATCTGCAAGCCCTTCGCCGAGCTTAGGCATTGGAAGGGCCAATATGTGTTGCACCTTGTTCCCTTCCTACAGGGAACATTGGTTATGGTGCATAACCTCCAGCTCCCTTTCAGTCAGTTCACTATGGTGCTACATATCAAAGGGGAACTTACCCTCACGCCCTAGAAATGCATGCTTTTGCGGACTTAGGCTTAAATAGACAGAGGTTAATACGTTCAACTCTCTTGAGCAGAGAGAACAGCCTGAGTGACGTCACGAGTTGTGAAATCCTGGCTGTAGTGTTTTATGAATGTGTTAGAAGATGCCCAGTTAGCAGCTGCACAGATGACTGCTACCGAAACACCCTTAAAGAAAGCCCACAAAGTAGCCAACCCTCGGGTTGAGTGAGCATGTACCCCGCTAGGTGCTGGTTGACCTTTGTTGTTGTATGCTCTAGAAAAGGTCTCCGTAACCAAGGGGGAGAGACACTGTTTTGACAAGGCCCTACCTATTGCAGGTTTAGCGAAGCATATGAACAGTTGGTTGGTCTTGCGCCAACTGCTTGTCCTTTCCATATAGATGCTCATGGCCCGCACATGGCAGAGAAAATTTAGGCACCTATGTTCATCAGTCAGAACAGGCAGAGGAGGAAAGGCTGACAGTTCAAAGCCCAAGCTTCTGTAATTCAAAGTTGGGACTTTAGGCACATATGTAAGGTTTGGGCGTAGGATGACCTTTGACCCATACTGAGCAAACTGAGTGCATAGGTGGTGGACTGACAGTGCATGCAGGTCACCCACACGCTTCGCAGAACACAGAGCTAAGAGTAGGGTAGTCTTGTAAGACAACAAATAAATTTTAATGTTCTTTAGAGGTTTGAATGGTGGGCCTCCCTGGTAAGGTCTATTCAGGGGTTCTGGAGAGGAGGGTCCGTCGGATAGTCAAACCTCGGATTCAGGAGGAGCAGTGTGGTTTTCGTCCTGGTCGTGGAACACTGGACCAGCTCTACACCCTCAGCAGGGTCCTGGAGGGTGCGTGGGAGTTTGCCCAACCAGTTTACATGTGTTTTGTGGACTTGGAGAAGGCATTCGACCGCGTCCCTCGGGGGGTTCTGTGGGGGGTACTCCGGGAGTATGGGGTACCAGGCCCTTTGATAAGGGCTGTTAGGTCCCTGTACGACCGGTGTCAGAGCTTGGTCCGCATTGCCGGCAGTAAGTCAGGCTCGTTTCCGGTGAGAGTTGGACTCCGCCAAGGTTGCCCTTTGTCACCGATTCTGTTCATAACTTTTATGGACAGAATTTCTAGGCGCAGCCAAGGTGTTGAGAGGATCCGTTTTGGTGACCTTAGAATCGCTTCTCTGTTTTTTGCAGATGATGTGGTCCTACTGGCTTCATCAGTTCGTGATTTACAACTTTCACTGGAGCGGTTTGCAGCCGAGTGTGATGCGGCCGGGATGAGGATCAGTTCCTCCAAATCCGAGGCCATGGTCTTGAGCCGGAAAAGGGTAGCATGCCCTCTCCGGGTCGGGGAGGAGGTCCTGCCCCAAGTGGAGGAGTTTAAGTATCTCGGGATCTTGTTCACGAATGAGGGAAAACTGGAGCGTGAGATCGATAGGCGGATAGGTGCAGCGTCCGCAGTGAAGCGGGCGCTGTACCGGTCTGTCGTGGTGAAGAGAGAGCTGAGTCAAAAGGCAAAGCTCTCAATTTACCGATCGATCTACGTTCCCACCCTCATCTATGGTCATGAGCTTTGGGTTATGACCGAAAGAACAAGATCTCGGATACAAGCGGCTGAAATGAGTTTTCTCCGCAGGGTGGCTGGACTCTCCCTTAGAGATAGGGTGAGAAGCTCAGTCATCCGGGAGGGACTCGGAGTAGAGCCGCTGCTTCTCCACATCGAGAGGAGCCAGTTGAGGTGGCTCGGGCATCTGGTTAGGATGCCTCCTGGACGCCTCCCTGGTGAGGTGTTCCGGGCACGTCCCACCGGGAGGAGACCCAGAGGAAGACCCAGGACGCGCTGGAGGGACTATGTTTCTCGGCTGGCCTGGGAACGCCTTGGGATTCCCCCGGAGGAACTGCTCCAAGTGGCTGGGGAGAGGGAAGTCTGGGCCTCCCTACTTAGGCTGCTACCCCCGCGACCCGACCCCAGATAAGCGGAAGAAGATGGATGGATGGATGGATGGATGAATGGTGGGCCACAGAGAGCATCCAGCACGAGAGTTAGATCCCACTGGGGGGCTGAAACTTTGCTCAGAGGCCTTTTTCTCAACACGTCCTTCATGAACCAGATCATGAGAGGGTGGGCACCGGGTGATTTTCTATCCCATCCCTCATGGCATGCTGAAACAGTGGACAAAAACACTTTAATTATGGAAAAGGAGTTACCTTTTTCCAGCAGGTCCTGCAAAAAAGTGAGAACCTGAGCTATATTACAGTAATATGGAATGATATTCCTCTCTAAACACCAGGTCTTGAAGACACGCCATTTACGTGCATAAAGTGTCTGTGTTGACTCAGCACGTGCCCTCTGAATTGTATTAATTACATTAATGGGCAGGCCTGAGGCTATTAATCTGCTCCTTTCAGGGGCCAGACCCATAACCGCCAGAGTTCTGGGTGTGGGTACCCTATCTGGCTATTGGCCTGTGACAGGAGGTCCCTGTACACTGGCAGCTTCCATGGTGTTCCTGCTAGCAGTGAAATCAATTCTGCAAACCAGGCCCTCTTTGGCCACTTCGGAGCGACCAGAATCAGTGAGAGGGCTCCCTTGTGCACGCGTTCCAGTGTTGCCTGGATCAAAACCACAGGTGGGAAGGCATAATAAAGCCTTGTTGCTGGCCACTCGTGTGCAAACGCGTCCAACCCCAGCGGTATGTTCACGTCCCGTATGGAGTGAAACATAACAAGGTAGTCGTTTTCCCTGGACGCGAAGAGATCTATGTCTGCTTTGCTGTAACATGTCCATATCTGGTCCACAATATGTGGGTGCAGACACCACTCCGTGGGGAGGGGCGTGCCTCTCGAGAGCCTTTCTGCCCCGTACTTCAGTTTCCCCGGCATGTGTGTCACTCTCAGTGACAACACATCGGAACTGTACCATGTCAGTAGTTTTTGGGTCAACAGCAGAAGGGGTGGGAAGTGAGTGCTACCTTCTCTGTTGACGTGTACGATCGCGCACATGTTGTCTGATCTTATCAAGACATGTTGACGTGAGATCAGGCCCTTTCTGTAAAAGTGTCTCAGTGACAGGAAAACAGCCATCAGCTCCAACAGATTGATGTGGAGCTTCGTCTCCCATTGGGATCACATACCTCTTACGTGTTGGTTTCAGCAAATCCCCCCATCCAAACTTTGAGGCGTCTGTGGTTACAAGGACTCGAGATAACACTCTGTTGAGTGGGACACCCCTGCTGAGCATCACAGTGTCTCTCCAGGGCCTCAGGGCTTCCAAGCAGTCTGCGATGACCCTCATCCCCCTCATTTATTGCGAGGAGGGTGAGACGCTGCTGCATGTGAAACCAAATCTGAAAATGGCACATATTTAATAAGCCCAGATTAATTGAATTGATTCTGGCTGCGATAAGGCCCAGAAGACGTTGACAAAGTCTGACTTTTACCCCTCTGTCGAGTTGGAACAGGGCCAAGCATTGCTGGAGATCTAATATTCTCCTCTCTGACAGTCTCGCTTGATACAGAACAGAGTTCAGTTCCAAACCTAGGAAAATAACGTCCTAGGTTGGCGACAAATGACTTTTCTCTGAAGTTATCACAAAACCTAGGGATTGTAGGTGTGACATCAGTTGAGCTGTGTGTGTTTTTGCCTCCTCGTGGAAGCTTGTTAAAATCAGGAGATCGTCTAAGTAGTCCATCACTCTGATGCCTGACTCCTCATGGGTGCCAGGGCAGCCTCTAGGCATTTCGTGAATACCCTCGGGGCTAATGAGAGGCCGAAAGGCATGACCTGATATTCGTACGTGTAGTTCTCGAAGGCGAAACGTAGGAACTTCCTGTGTTTGGGCAGGATGCTTATATGGAAATATGCGTCCCGCAGGTCCACACTGGAAAATAAGTCTCCTGGGCGTACAGAGTGAATCACCTGATGCAGTGTCAACATTTTGAATTTCAATAATCTTAGTTGTCTGTTCAAACCTCTCAAGTCTAAAATCGTCCGTAGGTCTCCCCCTTTATTTGGAATCACAAATTATTTGCTGTAATAGCCTTTGTTTCTTTCCTGAGGAGGAACAACTCTGATTGCTCTCTTCTGCAGGAGCAAGCATATTTCCTTTCTCAATGTGGGAATGCGAGCTGGGCTTATTGTTGTCGTAATCACCCCAGTGAAGGGTGCTGGCCGTCTGTAAAACTGGAGCCTGTAGCCGTGGACTACGGTTCACATGACCCATTGCAATGGGGCGCACGCTGCCTACGCTCTCGTGTGAGCGGTAAGCCTGGAGGGCATGTTCTCTCGAGAGTTCAGTTGTCACGAGTGAAGCGGGTGTGTGTGAGTGACACCCCCCTCCACACTTGACTGAGGGCTTGTGTGGCCCTCTAGTGGATAGAGATTTAATGGGAGCGAGGGGCCTGTTTGTGACAGTCTGCCCTCTGACTCCACGTGTGGGCTCATAAGGCCCCCTTGTGGACAAAGTCTTATTAGAGGGGGGCCGCCTGTCTGCACGAGACGGCTCTCTAACCTCTTTATTGACTCTGGTTTCATGAAAAAATGGTTGGACTTCCCCTTTAATGCTAAGTCGTGACACAGAACATTTTGGACATTGTGAGTTTTTATTGTTGTGCTCACACAATAATTTCTCTTTATTACGTAAACATGGAAGTGTGTTTCGTGTAAAAGTGAATTTTTCTGATCAGTCAATCGGGGTTTCTTTAACACAGATACTGGTAACAAATGTTCGGCTTTCTTTTCCCCGTTGGGTGAAAATGCCTCGAATGATGCAGGAGCAACTTTAAAGTCAGGCTGGCTTCTGCTTTTTCTCTCGCACTGCCAAAGAGGTTCTGGGATGACCCGCCTGCCGTGGAACAAACTGGTGTTTTGACCATGCCTGGCCTGGAGGAGCGTGTCCGTGCTGCTCTGAGGCGGGTGTAGGCCGTTGCTCTGTCTCGAGTGTCGGTCTCTTCTGAGCTAGGCGTCTGGGGAGAGAGTGATGGAGCTGCTGTTAGCCTCTGTGGCTACTTGCATCTCTGGACTGTGAGAAGTGCCTCCTGGGCATGCCCTCACGTAGTGCCTCCTCCTGTTTCCTTCTCTGATCGCATCTGCTCTGGATCTTTTCCAGGGCGCCGCCAAACAGGCCTCAAGGTTCTATGGCTTGGTGGAGGAAGGAGGAACGCTGGCTCTCTGGAAGTTCTGTCAGTGTGAGCCATAAGTGGCGGTGTACAACTATCGTCTCTGCCATACATTTCCCTTGGGTGATATCTGATGTTCCGGTGAGGCAGAGGATGAAGTCCGTTGCTCTGCGTACTTCCTCCAAGATCTCAGCCGTCTTTGTTTTAGACGTGGTCTGCTGTAGCTCCTGCAGCTTCTCAGCCTGATGGGTATGTAGCATGGAGGCAGTGTTCAGGGCTCGGGCCGCGAAGCCTTGGGCGTGGTAGCTCTTTTCTAGCTGAAGTGCAAAGAAACGGTACTGCCTGCTGGGCCGTGTTGGTTTGGAGCCTGACGTCTTAGGCGGCAAGTGCACCGCCAAAGTCTCGTCCATCTGGGGAATGTGGGCCAAACCTGCTGACTCCATGCCCTCGACGTCCAGGAACTGGGACAGCGGCAAAGATAAAGGTGCCCTTGGTGCTGACCATGAGCAGGTCAGCTCGGTCAGGAAATCAGGAAAAACTGGCATCCTGTGTCTCAAAGTGACCTGTTGTTTGGGTAAAAATTAGTTGCTCGCCAACCTCGTTAGCTGTTGTCGTGGTGGGGGGAGCTGGCCATGTTACCTTCAGTGACTCTGCAGCTCTGCGGCACTAATCAAACAAAGTCAAAAAAGGCGTTCAATATAAGATCAACTGGACTTTATCATGTCCTAGACGACTGAGAATCTTCACCAGCATAATCAAACAAAGCTGTAATGGACCCATCCGGCTCTGCTGGTGCTGCCGCGGCTCCCTGGGAGAAGTCCTCGACCTCTCCCTCCTCGTCGTGGTCTGCCTCCTCGTCTGACAGTTCGCCCAAGGCTGTTAGCAAAAGCTCATCTGCTTGCAACATGTCCCTCGTGTCGAAGTCGGTCCCAGTGCCCCCTTGTCATCCTCAGGGTGTTGGAGGTCTATCCGCTCGCCCCAGCTTAACGCTCCGCTGTCCATCTCATCCGCCTCGAGCTCTGCTATAGATGTGAGGGCTTCTGTTAGTTCTCTCACCGACTGCCTCAATGAGCTAAATAACTGGTTTTCTAACAATTTCCTTAGACTCGGCTCCCTGACCTCACAATCGGGGTTTCTTTAACAGCCTGTGGTTAACACATTCTTCTTTCTTCACAGGCGCATATTAACTACTTTTTTTATCCAATAAAAGACAAATGTAAAATTAGTTGTTTGAATCAAGTGTTTGAAAAAAAAAATAGTTTGAGAAGGGGCAGATAAGATTATTTTCTTCGTCTGATTCCTTTCATTTAATGCATTGTTTTATTCCTTGCTGTTTTGTAAATAGTTTTCTTGTGCTTTTTTAATTTGGAATGAATTAAAAAAAAAAAAAATGTTGTACCATGCGGGACTCGATCTCACGACCTTTGGGACTGAAGGCGGAGGCTTTATCAGTTGAGCTATCCAGCCACATCAATTCAGCACTGTCAACTTCTCCTTTAAAAGTGGGCGGTTCGTTCGAACCCCCCGAACCCCCCTTGCCTACGCGCATGTGTTAGCGATGCTAAACAGGCTCGGAGTTTCTCGCTGTGCTGTTCGTGTATGGGCTTGCCCGTTAGCTAGTTAGCTAAATAGGTAGGCGTGTGACGCAGTTAGCGATGCTAAACTGTTCAACGAAACAGCCGTCAGCAGACGTTAGGGATGCTACAAACGTCGGCAGGACTTAGTTAGCAGCCGCTAAACTAAGTGTTCGCAGGCAAATCATCCAGTATTGCCCTTGGCAGGGAGTGTGCTCACCTCCAGTTGGGCGGTTTGGTCACTCGGAACGGTCCAGTGAAGTTCAGGTTGAAGCGAGGTGAAGTGCAATAAGATGGTGGACGTGAGATGTGCAACGTCCCTTTTACCAGGGGGGCGGAGCCCCTGGTGATGCTGAAGTCTCACTTGCCTTAAAAGGTGTGATTTAATGCTTCAAGTGAACCGTGCGAGGGCGCAATCCCCATATGATATGTTTCACCGTAGTGAACTGACTGAAAGGGAACAGCTTTATTTATTTATTTTTTAATCACCGGCTGGTTTCAGTAATGTACATGTAAAATATATTCTTGGGAAAGTGTAGATATTGTGATTTTTTTTCAGTTTGAAGAGAAAAATGTAAGAAGAACCACTAACAACTTAACATGATGTGTCTTTCCTCAGACTGATCAGGAACACAAATCCATAATTTTCTTTTATTTATCAGATCGTCATTTTTTTAGTCACGTTTAGAATTTTTCCTTGTTTGACTACCAGTCAATATATTTTCTCATCGCACCATTACCTGTAGGATTTTATTCATTGCTCTTTACCTGTCCACTATCCACTTTTCTCAACATCAAGTGTCTATTCTCCTCAAGTTACCACTTGTCCCTACAATACATATTAGATCTTAGACCATAAAAAATATATATTTAGCACTTCTCTCCACTCTCACGTCTTCGACAGCCAGAGGTGGAACTGAATGTTTTTTTTATTTTTACTCTCTCATTACCATATGTAACTTTAAAAGTGTAGAGTTAAAGATCATCTATTGTTTCTTTTTGATAGTCAGTGGTTTCATAATGATTGTATTTTTCCTCCCGACTTCCACACATTGGTCTTCGGACATCGCTGTGACTATTTTACCAATGCAGTATTTTTAATGTTTTATCCATCCGTTTTATTTTAAGACAGCAGAAAATAAATGATTAATAATATTTAAGTTTTTTTATTTTATTTCTTAGTCTCTCACATATTTTAAATATAATGTTAATGTCAATCTCAAAATTAGAGAAAATTACCTGTAAAACTTTAGCTCCAAGTACTGCACACTTATCCATTCTTTATTGTTTACGGTCCTGTTCATTCAAACTGTTTCTATGCATGCAGCTTTAAATTCAAACAAAGTTGTTGCGTTCAGTGACTGAGTGACAAAAGTAGAACCTTACCATTTTATGTACAACAATAATCAAAATTAAAGTACATCTGTTTTTCAAACATATATGAATATTTGATATACTGTAGTTGTAAAACGTGAATATGAACATTTGAACATGTGCACATGGATTTAATATTTCCAAACAACAAGCCATGAGTTGTGGAATGGTGATTAAACTGTTCAAAAAACAATCAGCTGCCCTTTTGTTTCAAAGGAGACTAAAATAAGGAGTTAATTCAGATGATCTTACATGTTGCATTAAGAATATTTTATTACTTTAGTGATAGTATTTTTTTTCTTTACCTCCAGCAAATTGTTATTGACTCATTTGTGTAACTATGTGATGTTAGTCATTTTACTGAATCTTTCATCATTCTTAGTTTTCTTGGATGTGGTGAGATAATTTTCCACTGAGGAGTTTCATTGGCACAACAGCAACAATGACACACTAAAATTATTGGAAACATAAAAATATTCAGAAAAGTAAATCTCTTGAGGGGCATCATGGTGGCGCAACTGGTAGAGCTGCTGCCTCTAAGCGAGCAGGTCCCTAGTTCAAATCCCGGTCCAGGGGCTTTTCTGGGTGGAGTTTGCATGTTCTCCGTGTATGCGTGGGTTTTCTCCAGGTACTCCGGTTTCCTCCCACAGATCAAAAGCATGTTAGGCTGATTGGTAACTCTAATGTGTCCCTAGGTGTGAGTGCAAGTGTGAATGATTGTTTGTCTCATTTGTCTATGTGTCTCTGTGATGGACTTGTGACCCGTCCAGGGTGTACCCCGCCCCTCACACAGTGATTGCTGGACATGAGCACCGGTGACCCCTGTTACCCAAAATAGAAGAAGCGGGTAAAGATAATGGATGGATGGATGAATGGATGTCTAAACCTCTTGAGTAGGTGACATCTGCTGACACAGTATCTCTTACACCAGTTTTGGCCTCCCTGCACTGGCTACTGGTTCACCTTCAAATCCAGTTCAAAATTCACCTGTACATGTACAAATCGCTGAACAGTCACAACAGACTGGTGTCCTCTGCAGGGATGACCCTCCAGCTCTGGCTTTACTTTCTCCTTGGCAGTTAGTCTTCTCTGGTATTCTTGAGTTATTTTGTTCTCTTATATAAACTGGTGGCAGTCGTGCTCTCTCTCACTCAGCAACACGAACACAGGTGACATAAAGGCTTTGATGAAAACAGCTCTAAGTCTCATTTTCCTGAAAGAACAGTCTGACAGTATGAAAAAATGAAAATATATTTTAAAAAGCATACTTTTTAACTGTATATAAGTTATTAAGATATATGTTTCCAGGCCATTTTGGGTTGGCTTACATGCCAATAGCTAGTCCACTGTTCAGTTGGAAAAGTTCCTTCTAAAGTCTTATAAACAAATACCTTGAAGATACAGTATTTGTATTTGCTCTTGAAACAAACAAATAAAACAGCAACAACAACAATAAAAAGAACTTTTGAGATATTATTACTGGTAGCAGAGGTAACATGATGCTATCTCTTTTGTAGATGCCTTAGTGATTTTTTTTATATAATTATCGACTGTATCCTTATGAAGTTGTAATAAAAGACAATGGTCCAGTTAAAGTATTCCATTTTATCAGATGCATAATATATTTTTAAAATCGTAAAATACAATCAGCTTCCTGTTTGAAGCTGTGAAGATTAACCCCTGGAAGTCGCTTTCATTTTATGACATTTTAGGGGAAACATCAACAACCTTATTTAACTAATTTACTACTTTTTTAATTACTTTTTAAATTTCAACACTTTAACTATTGTTAAAAAAACTCCACAACATCCAATTCTACAGCCTGCATGCATGTGAAACAGTTCTTGATGCAAACTAAATAATTGTGGCTGAAGAGAAAGAGACAGGACTCTACAGCAACTCTGGTCTGGAACAACATTCCTCTTCTTGGATAACTTGATCTCCATCTCATGGATTTTTACAGAGGCTCTCAAATATAAAAACAGAGCACCACCTAGTGGGCTAATATAAAAATCAAAAGTATAGGGACAGCAATAAAAAGAAAAACGCTATTGACGGGAATGCATTATGAGTTTAAAAGCAGTTTTACAGTGTATTCTAATGTGGCATTTTTTTTCCTCCATTAGGGAACACAAGAAAAGTAAATTAAGAATAAAATTAATTTACCATAAAATGAATAAAATAAAATGAATAAAATACTTTTTGGCTTTGTCAGAAAAAATAAAATAAAACGCACTAAAAATTAAAACACAGACAAAAATAAATATGCACCTGATTTTTCTCTACATAGGTCTTCAAAAGGTTAAATTAATGTAGTAATATAGCAAGGGGTCAGTTTACTGACTTACCTATATTTTAGATGTAAATTGGCAAGGTTTAGACTGACACAAAAATACATCATTAATTAAACGAGTTCTCTCTTTTTCAGTTTAATATCAATAATTCTATACCTTGGAGGTGATAATGTAAATACATGAAATGTTAACTTGTGTTGGTACAGCAGGACTGGACCATTTATTTAACAGAATCATAAATTTACATCTCAACATATCTACATGATTGATGGATCATTTTTCCTATAATTAACTTCAGCATGAGTATACGCGTCCGTAACTTCATAGGAACAACAGAACACAAGTTATGGGTGTTAATAACTTATATCTCTGCTGGCACAATAACTTAAAGTTTAGTTACTTAAAGTAAGAACGTTTCAGTGAAGAGAAAATGGAGGATGAGGAGAGGTATTATCTTGACGTGTTTTAACCAGAAACATGGTAACTCTCCGGCCGATCTCGGCTACACGTTGGTACCCTTGGCAAAGCATTTTGATGACTTGTTACCTCGTGAAGATGGTCAATCTCCCTCTGTCCAGTTGATCAGTTCGTTTACCGTTCTTCAGCATCTCCAGACGTGTGCCAAGACTCGGACCGTAGTAACGGCAGCTCCTGGTATTGTTTCCAAGATAAGACGTTCCTTAAAGGAATGTCAATAAAGTGAAGCTTTTCATAGCTTGAAATAGATTTATAACAGGCATGTTATAAATCTTTTAACTGATTGACGTGTCCTTAGCGTGTGACTGGCGTTCATTCAGCTCTTTGGGGAACCTCATGGCTTGAGGTCCTCCACCGACTCTGTCAGTTCCAGCAACAGCTTAGAACCTTTAGAAAGGATCTGTGATCAGTGACTTGTTCTTTCCCCATTGGTCCAAACAAACCAGTGGATGAAGGTCACTCGGATATCAGTTTTTTAGAACAGAGAAGAAGTTGTTTAGAATGAAGAGAGAGAAACGGATTGACTGGAGCCAGCTTCATAAAACAACTGATTAAAACTGTGTTCTAACTTCTAACAAACTGAGGAGTTCAGTCTGACATATTAATTCACTTTCACCATTTGATTCATCATATGAAGAAGTGACCATCATTTTGAAATAACATTGGATTTCCAATTTGAATTAAACAGTTTGAATTATCAAACATTGAATTCAATAATGCTTACTTAACACAAGGTTATTCATTAACACAAAATAGAGGAATAAGAGAGTCTCTTATGACTTATTGTGTTTTGATTCAAAATAATGTAATAAAATAGTGTTAATGTCTTTTTACTGAGAGTATCAGTGAAAAGGTGTCACTGGGACATATCAAAGAGATGAAGGTGTATTAGAGAACCCCGTCTGGTTCACTACACTAACATATTTGGTTTAAGGTGACAGTTTAACTGGTGAACTTGCAAAAGCAAACAAGATGAAAAAACAAATCTAATCTGGTGACAAAATGGCACTCATCTGTAGATATGAGAATGACATCCCTGATGAGCGATTAAAATGTTTACCATGAGATTTGAGCAAGTGAAGAGGGACAAGAGGCTAACACAATAGCTTTATGTGTTATGTGCTCTAATCTTTTGTACACCAACAAGATGGAGGCGGTGATAAGCATGAGCACTGAACTGGATTCTCTGCTGTCTCTTATCAAACACTGAGAAAGAAGTTTACTTCAATCACACACAAGCGCATGAAGAGCTACACAAACCTCTTTCAGCAAAAAAGATTACATACAAAGACTCACTGCAGAAAAACAAAATTATACCCATTTCATTGACTCATGGACTGGGAAGATGTCTGAAAGAGATAGTGACTGAAAAAAGTATGTGGTGGACATATTCAACATATAATTTTGTCATGCATGTTTTTTTGTTATTTTCCTGCCAGCGACAGATGCTATCTCAGTTTGTGCCATGAATTTACCTGAATTGACAACATTTCATGGTTTCTGTGAAGTTTATAGGAACACCAGTTCAAGTCAATTCAATTCAGTTCAGTTTATTTATATAGCGCCAAGTCACAACAGAAGTTGTTTCATGGCACTGAACAAATACAGTCACATACATAAAAAAATCAATTAGTAACATTATTTATCTAAGGTAGGGTAGGGTAGCCAGCAGATTGTGTTGGGTCTTTGTTTCATTGCAGAGAGACAGAGCAGGTACACGTAAGAGGACAGACGGAATAGGACCATGGATTGTGACACCATGGAAGGACAAAGCTCCAATCATGTCAGGTGGGCAGCATTCAGACTAAATACTGATCACTAATGAGGTGAATCAGGAACACCTGCAGACACTTAAATGAGAACCAGGTGCGATCATCACCTACCCCTCCCTCTAAGGATGGCTCCTGACATCCAAGGTAGGAAAGCAGGGCTACACCTCCAACGCCCATGGCAGAGCACAGAAGCATAACAGATCTTCCAACGAGGGAAAACAGACGCCAACGTTCATGGAAGAGCACGGGTGGGCACAGATCTACTACTCAAATGCCCATGAGCACGGAGGGAAAAATGAATCTCTAATTAGGGAAACAGACTGCAACACTCATAGAAGAGCATGGATAGGTACATACAGTATCTACTACTCCAACGGCCATGGAAGAGTGCATAGGGAAAAACAGTTCTCCAACAAGGGAAACGGACTCTAACGACCACAGAAGAGCATGGAAGGGTACAGATCTTCAACTTCAACGACCATGGAAGAGCATTGAGGGGAGCAAAAAAGACTCCAAAGCCCAAGGAAGAGCACGGATGGAACATATCTCCGACGCCCGTGAAAGAGCACGGAGGGTTACAGGAGTTGAACACTTCCAACTCCCATGACAGAACACAGAGGGAGACAGGAGTAGAATGCCTCCTGCTGGGTTCTGGTGGATTTGAGCATTCTGACACAGTCTGGCAGGGTGCAGTGTGCAGGAGGACCAGATCCTGGCGGGGAGGAGCTGGATCCACATTTAGGAGCACTGGACAGCTAAGAAAGATAAAAATGAGAATATAAACCAATACCCCAGGGTGGGGGTGGTGGGGGCTGACAGAGCAGGTACACGTAGGCTGACAGATGGAGCAGGACCATGGATCATGACACCATGGAGGGACAATGCTCCTATCACATCAGGTGGGCAGCATTCAGACTGAATACTGGTCGCTAATGAGGTGAATCAGAAACACCTGCGGACACTTAGATGAGAACCAGGTGAGATTGTGACAGGTACTACATAAACTGTATGTAGGTTCAAGCATGCAACCTTCCCTCCATTCCATGGAAAATATTTTTCATCCATATAAACTGCTGCTCTTTTTTCTTTTATATGTGCTTTGTGGAAAAGCAAAGGAGAATCCTGCATATCTGCATCTGAGGAGGAAAATACAAGGAAATCTTGAGGCAAGAAAAAGAACAACCCACATATTTCTTTGACTTTGTTCCCATTGTTTGCTTTAAAAAGCTGTTCAAAAGATATGAATCATTCACAAGCATTCCATCTCTATCACTAATGCATGGCTTCTGTCTTGGGTCACTAAATATGGTTAAGATGGTACACACAAAATGGGTCGACAATCAAAGATGTTGGCAGGTTTTAGCAGAAATATTATTTCTAGAAAAGTACATTGGGTCCACACAGGACTATTGTGATATTGTCTTCTACGTTAGTTTGCATTTTTAGGTTGTAGCACACAGTACATTAGTCAATAATACAGCCTGGTATTTACAAGATACTTAATTGGTACCTACAGAAACTGAAAGTTATGCACCATAACTCATGTTCCCTGAAGGAAGGGAACGAGGTGCAACATACTTGCTATGGGAATTGCGCCCCCGCGCGATTACCTGAAGGAATACATTCACGCCTTTTACGGCAGGGGACGTCACCCCGCGCCAGAGGTACCGCCCTTTAGGTACTTAGGCGACTGACGCCCCTCCAACTGTCTCCAAAATTGCACTTCACAAGCTTTCAGCATTTAAAGGGCCAGCTATGTTGCATCTCGTTCCCTTCCTTCAGGGAACATGAGTTATGGTGCATAACTTTCAGTTCCCTTTCAGTTCGGTCTCTCGGTGCAACATACTTGCTATGGGAACGTAATTCATTCACGCCCTTGAAATGCTCAGTAAAATGCCTGTTAGTGTGAATGCCTACCCTTGACCAGAAGGCATCACAAAGCTACTTTCTATTGTGTATTTGAAAGAACAGCCTGAGTGACATAACACGCTGTCATGATCCACGTTCATCCTATCTTAGTATTTCATCCTGTCTTAGTATTTCTCTTCACAGTCAAGTCTCAGTAATCAGTACTCTTTTTGCTTTCATGCCCTGCAACTAATTAACCTTGATATCATCCACCTGTTGCAGCCAGTATATAAGTCACAGCCTCACTCCCAAGCTCTGCCAGATTTATGAAAAGGTCATCCTGAGTAGTTATCCAGCCTTCATGTCTCATCTTGCCTTCCTCGTCTCGATCCTGGTCCTGTCTCATGGTTTAAAGATTCCTGCCTGCTCCCCTATTGTTACCGTTTTTGCCTCAGCTCTTCTGGTTTTGACCTCGGACCCCATCTCTGGATTCTGCTCTGTGTTTTTGCCCCTAAACGGATCTATCCACCCATCTGCCTCTTGGAAACCGACCCACGCCTGTGAACCCCGATTAAGTAAGACGCCTTCTCCTCTCCTGTTTAGAGCTCCTGATGCAGTGACCTGTGAAACCTGCTCCAGCCTTCTCTATTTTAATAAACATTTTAAAACTTTTCAGTGTGTTGGCAATTCAGTGAAACTCAAACCCTCAACCATTACAGTAAATCTGGCCACTAAGAGTTTCACGCCAAACACTGAAATCTGTTCTGGACAGAATTTAAAGCAAACAAAACAATCTTGTTTTGTTAACGTTTTTTCATCACAGTCTGGTTTCAGGAACAATACCCAGTCGCCCCCGTGTGGAGAACCAGGAACATCACAGTGTCAAATCATGACACACAAAGAACCTAATTTAACACCTCCTGAGCTATTTAAAGGTGATCCAGAGCAATGTCGTGCATTTTTGACACAATGTGACATCCAATTTGAATTACAACCATCTTCATTCCCATCTGAACGTGCTAAAGTGGCTTATGTGATTTCATTATTATCTGGGCGAGCAAAACTTTGGGGCTGTGCAGAGTGGGAGAGAGACTCTTTAATTTGTCGTAAATATGCTGACTTTTCCCATGAACTAAAAAGAGTTTTTAGTCCCGTCCTCCCAAAGAAAGAGGCAACCAGAGGTTTATTAAGATTAAAACAAGGAAACCGCAGAGTAACTGAACTAATCATTGATTTCCACACAATGGCAGCAGATTCTAAGTGGAACGAGGAGGCTCTTCAGGATGTGTTTTGGCAGGCTTTGAATGATGACATCAAAGATGAAATTGCTACCCGTGACCCACCAGCTTCTCTCAGGGAGCTCGAGAATCTGGCTTCACGAATTGATCTAAGACTCCAAGAACGTCGCCATGAGGTGAGACATGATAAAAATTCAAAACAATGTTTTCAGTCCACCAGGTGTTATTCACCAGATCGAGTCCAGAGGACCTCTTCACCACCACGGGACCAGGATGAACCCATGCAACTTGGTCGGTCTAAAATAACTCCTCAGGAACGAAGAAGAAGAACCCAGGAGGGTCTCTGTTTCTATTGTGGAGCACCAGGGCATCAAGTTCCAAGCTGTCCCAAGAAGGTAAAAATACCTTACAGAATAAATCAAGGATTCAGAACCACGGCCTCCTCTCATGAACCACGCCTACCCAGGGTCCAAGCCAACATTCAAGTGAACGGTAAAGAATTCCCTGTTAAACTATTTATTGATTCTGGTGCTGACACTGAGTTTATTGATGTTAACTTTGCCATGTCTCTGGGTATTAAGATGCATCCCACCACCAAACCCCGTAGTATTCAAGCTTTGGATGGTCACACTCTAAATGAGAGAAGCCTACAAACTCAAGAGGTCAGTCTGTGCATTGGAGGCAACCATGTAGAAAGCGTAAGCTTTTTAACTATTAATTCTCCTAACCTCCCTGTCGTGTTGGGAGCAACCTGGCTGAGAAAGCATAATCCTCACATCGACTGGAAGAATGATAACATTTTGGGCTGGTCTGATCACTGTCTAGCTAATTGTTTGAAATCTGCCAATTCAAGCGTCATCAATCAGCAAATAAAGGAGTCTACTCCTGATCTGTCTCTGGTACCCCATTATTATCATGACTTGGGTCTGGTTTTTAGTAAAAGTAAAGCCCTTTCTCTGCCACAACATAGACCATATGACTGTGCCATAGATCTGTTACCTGGTACCACTCCACCAAGAGGTCGTTTATTTTCCTTATCTAAACCAGAAAATGAGGCAATGCACACCTATATTTCTGAGTCACTAAAAGCAGGCATAATTCGCCCTTCATCCTCCCTAGCTGGTGCTGGCTTCTTTTTTGTTGAAAAAAAAGATGGTACTCTACGCCCATGCATCGATTATAGAGGTCTAAATGACATAACAGTCAAAAATAAATATCCATTGCCCCTAATGACTTCTGCTTTCGACATCATTCAAGGAGCCAATATTTTCACTAAATTAGACTTGCGTAACGCCTATCACCTGGTCAGAATCCGAGAAGGGGATGAATGGAAGACGGCATTCAATACCCCCTCTGGACACACGAATATTTGGTAATGCCCTTCGGCCTAACTAATGCACCTGCTGTATTCCAAGCTTTAGTTAATGATGTTTTGAGGGACTTTATCAATGTTTCAGTTTTTGTCTATTTGGACGACATCCTCATTTTTTCCAAGGATCTTGAGTCCCACGTACGCCATGTCCGCAATGTTCTACTGAGGCTGCTTCAAAATAACCTTTTTGTTAAAGCAGAAAAATGTGAGTTCCACACCACCAATACAAATTTCCTTGGATTCAATATCACACCAGACCAGATCTCTATGGACCCTTCTAAAGTTTCTGCAGTTCTTGATTGGCCCACTCCACAAACCCGCAAACAGCTTCAACGTTTCTTAGGCTTTGCCAACTTTTACAGAAAGTTTATCAAGAATTATAGTTCTGTTGCTTCACCATTGCATGCCCTCACCTCAGTTAAAAATACCTTTGTTTGGAACCATACCATACCATTTTATTTATAAAGCACTTTAAACAGGAACAAGTCCACACCCTGGAACGAACCTGCTAACCAAGCGTTTCTTAACCTGAAATCCCTCTTTACCTCAGCACCCATTCTTCGTTTCCCAGACACTGAGAGACAGTTTATCGTGGAAGTCGACGTATCAGATAAAGGCATTGGGGCTGTTCTCAGTCAACGTTTCCAGGACAATAAGGTACACCCTTGTGCATACTTTTCTAAGTCTCTTTCTCCGGCGGAGCGTAATTATGATGTGGGGAACCGTGAGCTGCTAGCTGTCAAAATGGCTTTGGAGGAGTGGCGTCATTGGTTGGAGGGGGCCAACCATCCCTTCATTGTCCTGACAGACCATAAGAACCTGGAGTACCTGAAAACAGCGAAACGTCTCAACCCTCGTCAGGCTAGGTGGGCTTTGTTTTTTGGTCGGTTCAATTTTTCCCTTTCTTACAGACCTGGGACAAAGAATGGTAAACCCGATGCCCTATCCCGAATCTTTGAGAAGGAGCCTATCAGTGATCCTGAGGAGTTTATCTTACCTGATCAGGTTCATTGCAACATCACACAGGTTGAGAGGGAGGTCAGAGAGGCCCACCAGAACTTTCCACCCCCCACGGAATGTCCTAAGGATTGTCTCTTCGTACCCCAGCATCTTGTACCCAAGGTACTTTCATTCTGTCACGCATCTCGTCTCTACTGTCACCCAGGGGTGGGTAAAACCCTACGGTTAGTAAAGTCACAGTTCTGGTGGGGTTCCTTACAAAAGGACGTTAGAGACTTTGTTGGGTCATGTATCCAATGCTCTCTGGCCAAACCATCTCACCAACCACCAGCGGGTCTCCTACGGCCACTCCCCATCCCTTCAAGACCATGGTCTCACATCGGCATGGATTTTGTCACTGGACTGCCTCTGTCTGGGGGTAAGTCTGTCATTCTAACAATTGTGGACAGATTCTCTAAAATGGTTCATCTAGTAGCCTTGGACAAGCTACCTTCTGCTAAGGAACTCAGTGAAATCATGATTCAAGAAGTTTTTAGACTCCATGGACTACCTAAGAATATTGTCTCTGATCGTGGACCACAATTTATATCTAAGTTTTGGTCAGAATTTTGCAAAACGTTGGGCATTGAACTGAGTCTCTCTTCAGGATTCTATCCCCAGACTGATGGCCAGGCGGAGCGTGCCAATCAGGAGATGGAGACCCGATTGAGAATCCTGTGTGGCAACAACAGCACCAAGTGGGCCAAGAACCTGCCTATTGTTGAGCATGCAATGAACTCCCTGCCATCGTCTGCCACTGGTTTGTCCCCTTTCTACGTCGTATATGGATATCAACCTCCTGTATTCGCCTCTGAGGACCGAGAAGCCACCATTCCTTCTGCACATCTGGCAGCCATACGCTGTCGCCGAGCCTGGGTCAAGGCCCGGTCCGAGCTACTCAAAGCTTCCTCCTTATATATGAAGTCTGCCAACAGGCGGAGGATCCCTGCTCCCAGCTACAAAGAAGGACAGAAAGTGTGGCTGTCGACTAAAGACCTCCCCCTTCGACTAGACTGCAAGAAACTTGCTCCTCGTTTTGTTGGCCCTTTCCCCATCTCTAAGATTGTCAACCCAGTGGCTGTCAGGTTGAAACTCCCGAACTCCATGAGGATCCACCCTACCTTTCATGTGTCCCGGGTCAAGCCTGTCCTACAGTCCAGGTTTGCGCCCTCCTCCGGGCCTCCTCCACCCCCCGACTCATCGATGGTGGTCCAGTCTACACGGTTCGTCGCATCATGCGCTCTCGCCGCTGGGGTAGGGGCTTACAGTACCTTATTGACTGGGAATGGTATGGCCCTGAAGAACGCTCCTGGGTTCCCGCTCGTCATGTCTTGGATAAGGCCCTCATTGCAAAGTTCCACAAGGATCACCCGTCCCAGCCTGGAGGTCCGTCAGGTGCCGGCCCTTAGGGGAGGGGTACTGTCATGATCCACGTTCATCCTATCTTAGTATTTCATCCTGTCTTAGTATTTCTCTTCACAGTCAAGTCTCAGTAATCAGTACTCTTTTTGCCTTCATGCCCTGCAGCTAATTAACCTTGATATCATCCACCTGTTGCAGCCAGTATATAAGTCACAGCCTCACTCCCAAGCTCTGCTAGATTTATGAAAAGGTCATCCTGAGTAGTTATCCAGCCTTCATGTCTCATCTTGCCTTCCTCGTCTCGATCCTGGTCCTGTCTCATGGTTTAAAGATTCCTGCCTGCTCCCCTATTGTTACCGTTTTTGCCTCAGCTCTTCTGGTTTTGACCTCGGACCCCATCTCTGGATTCTGCTCTGTGTTTTTGCCCCTAAACGGATCTATCCACCCATCTGCCTCTTGGAAACCGACCCACGCCTGTGAACCCCGATTAAGTAAGACGCCTTCTCCTCTCCTGTTTAGAGCTCCTGATGCAGTGACCTGTGAAACCTGCTTCAACCTTCTCTATTTTAATAAACATTTTAAAACTTTTCAGTGTGTTGGCAATTCAGTGAAACTCAAACCCTCAACCATTACACACGCAGTCACATCCAAACTGTAGTACTTTGCAAAAGTGTTTAAAGAGCTCCTGTTCGCAGCAGCACAAATGTCTGCAACTGACACGCCCTTGAACAATGACCAGGAAGTGGCCAAGTCCCTGGATGAGTGAGCATGGACTCCAGGGGCACTTGTTGACCTTTGCTACCGTATGCCCTCTTAATGGCCTCCGTCATCCAATGTGAGAGGCGCTGTCTTGATAGGGCCTTTCCTGTAGCAGGTGCGGCAAAGCAGACGAACAGTTGGTTTGTTTTCCTCCATTCGGCTGTTCTCTGCATGTAGGTGCGTAAAGCCCTCACTGGGCAGAGAGCCTGTAGCCTTTCCTGTTCCTGAGTGAGGACAGGAGCAGGTGGAAAGGAGGAAAGATCAAAGTCCAGACTCCTATGGTTCAGAGTCAAGACCTTGGGAGTGTATGCAGGATTAGGCCTTAGTGTGACCTTTGACCCGTCAGGAGCGAATCTGGTACACATTGAGTGTACAGACAATGCATGGAGGTCACCCACGCGTTTCGCCGAGCAAAGAGCCAGGAGAAGATCAGTTTTATAAGATAGAAGATCTATCTTAATCTCGCTCAGAGGCTCAAATGGTGGGTCGCAAAGAGCCCCAAAGACCAGACCAAGATCCCAACCAGGGGTCAAGGTCCTACTGGGTGGCTTGGTTCGAAGCACACCTTTCATATATCTTATTATGATTGGATGTGCTCCAGGAGTCCTGTGTCCCCAGCCCTCGTGACAGGCAGAGATAGCTGCAAGGAACACTTTAATTGTTTAATAAGAACGACCCTTTTCCAATAAATCCTGAAGGAAAGTTAGTAGTTGAGCCAGGTCGCAAGCATAAGAAATGATATTTCTTTCTGAGCACCCGGCTTCGAAGATGCGCCACTTTTGTGGGTATAGAGACTGTGTTGACCTAGTGCGGGCATTTTGTATGGTTGTCACCATGTTCTCAGGCAGACCCGACACCATCAGCCTGTCTTTTTCAGCTAACAGGCTGGAATTAATTCCAGATCCTGGCCTAAACAGCTGGGCTGTGACTTCCTGTGTGAGTCTTTGAGGGTCCACCAGGTTGGGGAGTGGGCCTCCACGTTGATGTGTTAACATACTTCCCTGATCGAGTCTCCTCAAAGACAGATGGAGTCTATTAATTTTATTAGAATGAGTTGGGACAGGAAAGCTACTGTTTCCCTCCAAAACAAGACTTATTGGATTGAGGGGCTGCTGCTTCTGTAAATGAGCAGATCTCCTGATTCCAATTGTTGTCCCCCTAGGTGGGATACTGTGTGGGGACAAGTTTGATGCAGCTTTGCGAGGAAAATCACGTGCTTCTCTTCTACCACTCGAGCGTTACGTGTCCTTCATGAATAATAAAGGAGTAGCAACAACGTGTGAATGTGGAGATGGTCCTTTGCGACCGGCAGATTCAAGATAATTTGTTGATAAGGAGCCCAGTTTCCTTTCAAAATCAGGATGAAAATTCTGGTTCAACTCCGATCCTTTTACACATACAGTAACGTGATCATAGCCACTGCTTTGAGGGTGTGAAAAATGTGTCTGCCTTGGGACATCCGACGTGTTCTCCTGTGGTACGAACCTGTCACGTGGTCGTCTGGTTAGTGTATTAGCCGGCCCCTTGCTCATAATAAAGCGGGAGCTGGGACACGTGCCCATTCCCACCTACCTCCGCGAGAGGTGTAGGGTCTGTTTACAGATGCCTCCGGGTCTGTCTTCTGGAGACAGGTCCAGAGGCACCCTGCTGGGGCTTATTGAATAGGCTGGCACCCCATGAGCTTATGACGGCCGACAGGCCAGAGGCCCGTACTATTGACGTTATTTGTGTTGGTGTTTATTTATTTTTTTCAATAAAACAGGGATGTGTTGTTTTATGAGTTTTAATCGTGCTTACGTGCAACAACATACATGATTTGATGTCACTCACAGCAGGGAGAACATGGTTTGTGCATGCAACAGAGTTATCAGCCATTTGTACTTTGCTACAAATAAAGTCTGAACAAGGTACGAACACTCCCGTTACCGCGTGGGCGGGAGGTCATCTAAAATTTAAACGTGGGCCTGATTCATCAGGCATGTTTTTGACGAGTGTCCCGGTTTACCGAGGAGGCCCTATGCCTGCTCGCTTGCTGTGGGACAAACCTATTTTTACTCCATGCGTGCTCGGAGCGAGGTTGGTTCGGCGGGGGTCTCTGCCGAGGCTCCTCCTCGTATGATTTCTGCCTCTGCGGTGGCGCACGCGTCGTCGAGCGGTGCCGCGGCTGTGCAGGTCTGCCTCCAGCGGGCTCTCTGGGGGGGGGGGAACTCCGACGAGGAATGCCCACCCTGAGGGCTTCAGCCTGCCTGCACCTTTGGTCCAGCTTGGTTTGGATTCGCTCCAAAGTCTGGCCAAAAAGTCCCTCCGCTTCTATCGAGTGGTAGAGAAAAGGCACCTTTTGTCCCTCCGGTAAATCCGTCAACGTCATCCACAGGTGGCGGATCGCGATGACCACTTCCGCCATACCTCTGCCCTGAGCCACAGCAGCTGTCCCCATCATACGGATAACAAAGTCTGTTGCTCTGCGGGCTTCGTCCAGTAATTCGGCAGCAGCTTGCTTATCCGAGGTTTCCTGCAGTTGTTGGAGTTTTTCTGCGAGGTAAGCCTGCATCATCGCTGACGCGTTCATGGCGCGCGCCGCGAGTCCTTGAGCTCTGTAGCACTTCTCGAGAAGCGACGCTGAGGCTCTGCAAGCTTTGCTGGAGAGAGTCGGCTTTGTTCCTGATGATCTGGGAGCTAGGTGGGACGCTAGCGTGTCCTCAATCTGAGGTGCATTGGCTATTCCCACCTGATCCATGCCCTCCACGTCGAGGAATTGTGAGAGAAGGAGGAGCATGGACGCTCGTGGCTGAGGCCAGGTGCGGGTCAGTTCTGTGATGAAGTCTGGGAACACGGGCATCCTTTGCCTTGTTGCAGCTGGTTGTTTTGAATAAAAATAGTTCCCAGCCAGCCTCGTGACCTGTTGGCGAGGTGGGGGTTCCGGCCAGGGGATGTTCAATGGGGCCGCTGCTCTGTGGCACAGGTCGAACAGGGCCGGGATGGAGAAGTCCGTTTCAGGGAGTGCAGGTATCAGGGTCCTGGGGAGGTCCTCTCCCGGATCCTCGATCTCGAGTTCTGGTTCCTCTGCTGAAAATTCACCCGAGGCTGAGATGGAGATCTCGTCTTCATTCATCATGCCTCTGGTGTCGAACTTGACTGTTAGGTCCACCATGGGAGCAAGCGGGTCAGGGCTGTCGCCCCATTCGACGCACGTGCTGTCGTGTAGAGCCATGTGTTTGAGCTCTGGGGTCGGAGTGAGGGTCTCTGTGGTGTCTGGGTCCTGTGGACCAGCTGAGCTTCCCATGGCCTTAGCCACGAGGTCCACCTGATGCCGCAGCACCGCATCCAGCATCTGGCTGCAGTGTAGGCAAGAATCGGGCGCGTCCAGAGCTTGTCTTGCATGAAATTTACCCAGGCAGACTGGACAGGCCTCATGGGTGTCCGTTGCTGCGAGAGCAAATCCACAGCCACTGGGACAGGCGCGCGAGGTTGGGCTCGCCGTCGCGCTGGTTTTCCTTTGAAGTTTTGTCTTTCGCTTTCCCTTCTCCGAAGGCATGTCCGAGATAAGGCGAGCGAGACCTTCCAGAATCCTTTTTCTTCGTTGTTCAAGTGTCTCCTCCGTTTTGTCGCTTTCACTGGCTAGCCCGCTAAGTATGTTAGCCGGGGTACCGGTTGTGGCGTAGTTATAACGCCGTTGAGCGAAGCAACCTGTAGAGAGAGGAGAGAAAAAAAAACTTTGAGGTTATAGAAATGTGCTGGGCTAGCTATCGCTAGTCCAGCAGTACGCAGGGAAAAATTCTCTGTGCGCTCTGTGCAAGGAGCGAGCTCACCTCAAGTTGAGCGATGGAGCAGCAGAGAAGTCCCGCAAAGAGAGGTAGTTCAGGTTTTTGCGAGGTGAAGGGCAAAAAGAGACAGTTGGAGGGGCGTCAGTCGCCTAAGTACCTAAAGGGCGGTACCTCTGGTGCGAGGTGACGCCCCCTGCCGTAAAAGGCATGAATGTATTCCTTCAGGTAATCGCGCGGGGACGCAATTCCCATAGCAAGTATGTTGCACCGAGAGACCGAACTGAAAGGGAACTGGGCTGTGTTATACGTAGCTACTTAAAGACATCTTAAATTGTACATGCTCTGTACTTGCTACTTAAACAATGTGTAAAGTGTTAACTATATATTATTAGTGTTTTAAATCTGCAACTTGGGCACCAACTTATGCAAAAACTAACAAAATAATGTTTTATTTTTTAAATATATTTTTCATATTATGAAAATAAATTTCTTTGCATGCAAAGATGCAGCCAGACAGAAAAACAAATCTTACAGGAATAACTATTGACAAGCTGCAGGTTCAGTGTGAAAAACTGGTTTATACTGAAATTTTTTCATTCAACCTTTATTTATTTATTTATTTGAATGAATACTGAAATTTACCTTCTTTTCTTTTATTCAACCTTTATTTATTTATTTATTTGAATGAATACTGAAATTTACCTTCTTTTCTTTTACTTCCTGTTTCACTGCTTGCACGTCTCTCCCACTTCTCAAGTGTTTGATGTCTGATGGCTTGTCTACAAAAGACAAGCCACAGGGACCCATGAATTAGTTCATTTAATCCCATTTTAGTTCCTTTTGATCCATTGTGAGCTCTCTGTTCCTCGCACATTTTCTCCACACGGTCAATCAACCATTTATGGCGTTTGTCCTCCTAGGAAAAATGTGCTTTGGTAACTTTAGGTTTTGGAAATGTACAGAATGTACAATTTTCTTTTAGAGCTTACATAACTCTAGTGGGAGATCAGATGTCCGATATGATGT
Source organism: Garcialebias charrua (assembly GCA_038048925.1). Lineage (NCBI taxonomy): Eukaryota > Metazoa > Chordata > Actinopteri > Cyprinodontiformes > Rivulidae > Garcialebias > Garcialebias charrua. The sequence continues at coordinate 17,892 of JBBPBX010017009.1, read as the reverse complement.
TATTGACATTATGAGGTTTTGTTTTTATTCATGGTGGACTTTCTGACAGGTACACCTGGTGCTGGTGGAAGGAAAAACCTGAAATTGAATGTTAGGCCAGTCTGGATGCAATAATGCCCTTTTCAAACTCCTTATTTCTTTTCAACATTATCCTCAAAACAATTTGTGACATCTCTAAAATAACATTCAATTTTCTTGAAATCAATGTTTATTTTTATTTTTTTTAAAGAGGACATATGCATTTTACAGCCTGCATTGTTTATCTTCCATAGACATCACTGTGTTTTATTAGTTGACATATTTGTGTAGGTATTTTTCTGCTTGCACATGGAAGAGTTTCTTTGTTCTGCATGAAGAATGTCATTTTATAATTGTTGGCATGTATTAGAGAAGTGGGGACTCCAGGTTTGCAATTAAATGTAAAAAAATAAAAACTTGCCACAAAAATGCTAAATAGAGAAATGAGAAGAGAAATTTGTAAATTTGAGGCCTCTGTCAGAGCCATTAAAATTGAGAAGTGAAGAAAAAAAAAAAAAAAAGGTATGACAGCCGAAGAAACAATGCAAGTAAAGTTCATGTGCTCAACTCATTTGCACAATCCCAGGAGGTCCTTGTATGCTGAAACAAACGTGACACAGACATAAAGAGAAGTCATTCAAGTTGTCAAGCGTCATTTTGGGAATTGAGAGGATCATAATTTTCACTTCCATCTTTTCATGAGCTCGTTATTTCTTGTGGTTTTACACTTCTTCTCCCTAATGTCTCACCTCTTCAGTGATAAAGACTTAATGTAACATAATGAATGATTATAAGACACAGAGATAACAGACTGATGACAAAGACTCAGACTATGGAAAGAGGTAAATGTCTACATTTACAAGTGAGGATGGGGAAATTTGCTGAAATGAAAAACAAGGTAACGATGAGTTTAGGCCGGATTTGAACAATAATTTGTAATATTTCTTTGTCATATAGTATTACTGTGGTTTGTTTGTTTGCAAGTGGGGAGATCCAGTGATCCCTAGGTGAGGTGGCTTGTTTGATCCAAAAGGTAAGTAGCATTGGAGAAAGTGATAGGGCACTGAGGTTTGGACGTTGATCCAGGTTGATGTTTGGTTCACAGGAGCAGACACAGTGATTGGCGAGATCACAGGAATCAGAGATGACTTGGAGAAACACGGAGGAGCAAAAACTCAAAGTTAGACTTTCTCTGGTAGAGATAGGTTCACCAGTTGTTGATTAATTACCATAAGCAATGTTCCAGCGTCGGATGGGTGACTACCAAGTCCTTAAATACTGGAGGAGTTCATTAGGTTGGATCAGGTGCAGGTGTGGAAGAGTGGATCATACCAAATACTTTGCAGGCTGTGGGGAAAGTGAGTCAGTCAGAGTTTCTTTATTGTAATTTGCACCACATGTGGTACATATGGTGGAACAAAATTGTGTAGACAGGGTCCCAGTTACATCCAAAAGAAAAAACAGTAATACGATCTAAGACATGAACTAAGAAAAACATAAACTAAAAATACACTAAGCACTAGTAGCATAAAAACAATATGCCGAACAGCAGCACGGACATGAGTCTGTGCGAGCAGTTGAGCACAAACACACACAACAACATGAAACAGATAAAGAGCAACATGAAACAGATCAGCAGCAACATGATGTGATTTTTCACAGTGATTATTCTGGTTAGATATTCATGAGTCTAACAGCCTCAGGGTAGAAGCTGTTCCTCAGCAGTTCTACACTTAATGCTCCTCAAACTCATTCCTGAGGGGAGCGGGGCAAAAAGTGTGTGTGCTGGGTGAGTGGGGTCCTTCATGATGCAGGTGGCCCACTTCCTGCATCTGAAGGTGTAGATGTCTGTGATGGTGGGGAGGCTGACTCCAACAGTCTTCTGTGCAGCCTTCACCACTCTCTGCAAAGCTTTTCTTTCTGCACCTGTGCAGCCTCCATGCCACACGCTGATGCTGGAGCACAGGACACTCTCCACTGCACACCTGTAGAAGGAGGTGAGGACTGAACTTCCCAGACCAGCTCTCCTCAGCCATCTGAGGAATTAATGCAGGCAAACCTATGAATCCAAAGTAATGTTGTTTTAAAAGGAAACCATGGTGACAAAATGTGGTTATCACATTAAAATAAATTTAAATATAGGACTTAATGAAAAAAAATCATTTATACTACATTGTGAGCATTTTTTATGATCAGCAAACTGTGTGTATATGCATGTTTAATATATGGCAACATTCCTATTTCAAGACGAGCCTCGTCTATGCAATGTAACATTTAATCTAAAGCATTTATTTTAATCAGATTTTGTAAAACAATGTCTCAGTTACATGCAAAATGATGATACATCTTCTCTTGAAGTATGTGGTTGCATTTTACACCACATACTCTTGAAGAGTGATGCCCTGCCATAAATAATCACCCAAACTATTTTACATTCCATTAAATGTCCTTAAAAGATGATAAAAACATTTAAAAAATAAAACAAATGCCAATTAGAATGTGCTCTAGGAGGCATGCCACAACTTGGAACATCTATTATCAAAACGGTGTTCTCTCTGGCCCTCTTACCTTGAATTTGAATACAGATCTTCACAGGAGGACTGTTAAGGTTTAAGTCAAATGCTTATGAAAACAGTGGTACTTTATTAAAAATAAAATAAATATCCTTTAAAATGAACTTGTGTAACTGTGAAACTAACTTACTAATTAGAGACTATGTGTGAGTTTGCAGTTATAGGCATGTTTCTGCAGCAGTTAAGACAAAAATGTTTAATTACACGGCTTCAAAACACACCACACTACGAGACAGCAAAGAGAATTGAGAGAGGAAAGAGAGTGGAGCGCAGGAAGATAATCCATCCTCTTGTGAGCTTTGTGTGCCTGTCAGACAACGTTGCAAGGACAAATTTACAAATTTAATTTAGTCTGGGGATTAAACCCTTTCTGGGGATGGTTTTGCTTTGTGACTGTCAAGTTTCCTTTTTCAGCTTCAAGCTGACAGAGTAGCCCAGTCACCTTTGAAGCATCATTTTTAACATCTAATTAACTTTAGAAAACTGGAAAAGACTTTCATGGCATAATTATTTCACATCAGCTCAACTGACAGTTTGGTGAATTAAAACACACACATTTACCCACATCTGTGTGGAATACTGAAACCAATTTACAACTAACATGGGCGTGTTTTCTAGTGCAAACTGCTCATACAGCTGTTTATTGGACTATCAAGAATTTAAAATAATCTGTAGTGACTATGCAATTTCTTCTTAATGGATAAAACCGTGAGAATCTGGTTCACCTCAAGTTATATGTTGTAACCTTCTGGGAAGCACTTCAAAATAAATCACTGAAAAAAAAAAATCACCTGTGAGGAATGAAACTCCAAAATACTTTCTTTTGTGTGAAGCAAAAGAAATAAACGATTTGTTTCCCTTGTGTGTGGAGAGATTTGGTGGTTAGGAGTGCAAGCCTTCATAAAAAGCCTGCATGTTTCTCTCCGCCCAGCATAACAGCAGAGTTGGTCCCATTGCACTGAGCCTGCAGATTTAAAGGTCGAAGAAAGTTTACCTACAACGCTGTTATCCTAGCATACCCAAATGTTTCACCGTATAGGCATGTGAAGCCAGAAATAAAACAAAAGAAAAGTTGTATGGCAAAGCAACATTGTCATTTATCTCAGAACAGACTAATAATAATGTAAATAGAATAAAAATAGCTTAATGTGAGAAAAAAAATCAACATAGTGTCTAGTGATAACAACAACTGACACAACAAAGGAGTGTAACAAAAAGAAGTGTAGTTGAAAGTCAAATATCAGAATGCAAAGTACGTTAGAGGAAAAATAAGACAATTTTAATTTAAATTGGTTTCAGTGTTGCAAAAAAAAGAAAAAAAAAAGAAATGGCATTAAAGTACAGTATTGGTGTTAAACTCATGTTACAGGGAAAATAAATTAATGTAATGAGAGGCGCAGCCTTTTAATCCAATGAGCCTAATATTACACTTCATGATCATCCACAGGCACCCAATCTCACTTCTACATGACACATATCTGGCAGAACATAAAGGGCAGAAATAAATGAAGAACAAAAGCAAAACTGTATATCCAACAAGAAGCAATGAAGTTCTAGCTCAGTGTTTCTCAAACATGCTGGTCTACAAATTTGTTCCAACATCAAACAAATGAGATACAATACAATTTCAATTGTAATGACATCAAGAGGCAAAGTTATAAATTGCAACCAACTGAACCTCTCTGTGTTGTCAGAAAAAAAGGCTCACATTTTCACAGTTCAGATTACCTTACATGTTGATTTTCTTTTAAGAAACAGGAACGGGTCCAACATTACATGGGAAAAGAAGTGGAGGTGGTGGATACGCATAAATACCTTGGGGTTCACCTGGACAACAGACTGGACTGGAAATGCAACAGTAAAAACGGTCTACAAGAAGTGACAGAGTACCGTAGACTGTACTTCTTGAAGAAGCTGAAGTCCTTCAATGTTTGCAGCAAGATGCTCCATATCTTCTATAAGTCCGCTGTAGAGAGCACTATCGCAGTTCTGGAGACTACTCTAGATGATTGTACAAAGAATGATTCTTCACAAAATGAAGAATATTATAGACAACCCTCAGCATCCTCTTCATCAGACTGGCATACAACAACAGAGTGTCTTCAGTCAGAGGCTTCTTCAGATCCATTGTAAGAGATCCTTCCTGCCCACAGCCATCAGCACCTAGAACAACTCTTAAATGAAACCAGGATGATTAGTTACAACATTTAATTTCCCTCTGGGATTAATGAAGTATTTTTGAATTTAACTAATTTGAATAAAACAGAGTAACTTGATGTGTATTTGAATCAATGACACATTTCAATGTCATCAAAGAAGACACATTAAATTTGTAAAGAACTGTTTACCAACGTGTCTTAGTAAAAGATCAGACCAATCCTATTTGATTTTTCTGTCACAATTCTCTCTTTCGCTCTCCTTGTTCTCATCAGTTGATCTAAGCTTACAGCCAGTGGTGGGCAACGCTAATTAAAAAATTAGTTCCACAATTTCTAAAACGCTTATTAATTTTTTTAGGTCCACAATTTCAAAAGCACAAATGTCTTATGAAAATTAGGGGAAGCTAATCTAATCCGCTATTTATATATTTATATATATTATATATATATATATATATATATATATATATATATATATATATATATATATATATATATATATATATATATATATATATATATATATATATATATATATATATATATATATATATATATATATATATATATATATATATATATATATATATATTATATATATATATATATATATATATATATATATATATATATATATATATTATATATATATATATATATATATATATATATATATATATATATTTATATATAGCCGGCAGCGTTATGCAAAATTTGCACTACACTGCCAACTGAAAAGTAACAAAAATGATCCTAAAAGGATGAAATTACAAAAATCAAAGGATTTATTTAATACTTTACGTACATATATTCTATTCGGCCACGAAATTAACAAAAAATAGAATGAACTTTTAATCCCTAAAACCACTTTTAAATCTCAAATACACGGGTGTGTCGCCACCGCATTTATACATAAAAGTAACCCAAATACATAAAACTAATGAGTCACCGTCGAATGGTCGACACAAAACACACAATAAAATCCTCCGGCCACGTTAATTTGGCTTGAAACAGCGGGGTTCTCTGCGGATTTATCCATTAGTAACCCAGCACAACCAACCAGCTGGACACAGAGTTGTAGCGTCTATAGGTAGTCAACAGATTTAATGAAAAGTAACTAAAATACATAAAAATAACGACTCACCGTCAAATGGTCGACACAAAACACACAATAAAATCCTCCGGCCGCGTTAATTTGGCTTGAAACAGCGGGGTTCTCTGCGGATTTATGAAGACACCGAGCGCAGCCAGCTAGCCACAGAATTAGCCCCTGAGTTCACCTCTGACCCGGAAGATGTCAAGATGGAATAGTCCATTTTTAGTAGGGGGATAAAGAAATCGACCGTTTTTTTTATTGCGTATTTAATGATCGTTTTCATCGTAACTATAATTATTTTTATGTTAAATGTACATTAACAAGCAGGATCAATGTTAGGGATGTAGGTGACTGGCCGGGGCGCGGCGGGGCCGGGGCCCCATGCTGATGGGATCCCCAGGCAACGGCATCATTTGCTACATGGTAGATCCGAGTCTGTTCTCCGCTCTGCCCCCCTCCCCTCCAACCCTTCCTCCTCTCTGCTCTTTATGGTGGGGAAAAAGGTAAAACAAGCAGCATAAGAGCTTGTAAATAAGTTTATTGGTTTTTACTGATAGATAATTAGTTATTAGCGGTACTGCATTTTAAATAAAAATAGCACAAATCCGCTTATGAATTATAAAAGTTAGTCAATCCACAAAAACGCTGACAAAAAGTTTAGGTCCACTGTAAGTGGATTAGCGCTTTAGCGCTATCTAGCGCTCATATGCCCACCACTGCTTACAGCGATGCGATCCTTCCACCTAACCTTAAAGGTGAACATTGTTTCTAACTAAACCATCATGATGTTGGTATTATAAAGACTGATTTATAAATTATTTAATAAACAATAGTTAACAAAACATTTGTAGAAGTAAAATCTTTCTAGTCTAGCACAAGTCTTTACTGACTTTAAATTCACTTAAATAAAAAGCCATACTACTACCGTAGAAATGATCTTTGGGTATCTTCAAGCTGGGAACAAACCAACCACAAAATTGTATTTTGTTATTTTTATTATTTTCACATTGTGACTTTTTTTTATGCATATAAAGGAACCATTTTATCATCCCCCATCACCAAGAAATGGATCGTCATGGGATCTGTAAATACTGTCTGTTTAAGTTGCAGGCATGATACCTTGAAAAATAAGTAAGGTTCCAACTTCTGTTTTGGGGTTGAGGTGCACCTGTGTTTAAGAAAGTTTACTATTGAAAACTGGGTTGTCATCTCAAACTCTAAAAAGGCCATCACTATATGCAGTATATATATACA